>WEDG01006418.1:0-90681 GCA_017591395.1 Schistocephalus solidus
TTTCGAAATGTTCTTTCTGCAACTTATGGACAACCACTGCCCGCTAACGAGTGTCCATCACAGCAAAGGTCCTGGGTGGCAGACAACTTAAAAAGGGAAATAAACAGGAAGCATAAGTTGTGGAGAAAATATTGCGAGTCTAATCAAGTCGCCTATTTTAATAAGTATTAAGCACAGAGAAACAAAATGAGAAGCCTTATTCTTAAAACCTGAAGAGAATTTGAGAAGACTTTGCTGCAAAAGGCAACGCAGAATCCAAAGGTAGTCTACAGTTACCTCCGTAGATGTACAAGGAATAAACATCAAATACCGCTGATTAAGACTGCCGTGGGCGTCGAAATGTCTGAAAACAGGGAAAAAGCCGAGTACTTTTCACAGTTCTACCGCTCAGTCTTCACAAACGAGGCCAGGTTCCTTCGTCCCTCAGTGGATAACCCGCCGACTGCAAGCATTAGCCACATACTATTCTCAGAATTTCTGATCCAAAAGGAATTAAAAGAACTAAAAGAGTCGAAATCCCCAGGACCAGACGAGCTTCCACCCAAGCTTCTGAAAAGAACTCGCCAATGAACTTTCCGCACCTTTGTCAGTGCTCTTTCAAAAGTCCTTTGACTCCGGAACACTTCCTTTCGATTGGAAGCTGACACATATAACTCCCTTGTTACAAAAAAGCGGTAGCCGGGCGTCAGTGACAAACTACAGGCCCATAAGCTTAACATGCATCCTTGGCATGATTATGGAAAGGATCATCAAGAGCGAATTGGTGAAATTCCTAGAGACTCATAATTTTTATCAAGCTGTCAACACGGGTTCAGAAAAAGGAAGATCATGCACAACGAATTTGCTGTATTCGCTCCAGAGGTGGACCCAAGCACTTGAAGATAGACACGCGGTTCACATTGCCTTAATTGACTTTCAAAAGGCCTTCGATACTGTGCCGCACGAGAGACTGCTGTACAAGATAGAAAAGAATTGGAATCAGAGGTAACCTCCTCAAGTGGATCGAAAACTTCCTCGTGGGTCGGTGCCAGGTTGTGTGCATCGGCCAAGAGAGGTCAAGTTCTGCTGCGGTCGAGTGGGGGTTCCTCAGGGTTCAGTACTAGGGCCAATACTGTTTTTAATATACGTGAACGATTGTGTCAGGAATCTCGACTGTGAAGCAGCAATGTTTGCCGACGACATTAAAACCTGGAATGTAATCCAGAGCCCTGCTGACGAAGATAAACTGCAGATCAACCTAACTCGGTTGGAGGAGTGGTCGAATCATTGGCTTTTGCGGTTCAACGTCGATAAGTGTACAATACTTCGCTTAGGCAACCCGTCTGGATCTGCCGAAAGTAGAAGTTACTTTTCTCAACGGTGAAGTCTTAAAAGACGTGGAAACCCAAAAAGGACCTTGGTGTGCTGACGACCACCACCTTAAAACCATCGTCTCACTGCTCGAAAGTGGCGAAGAGGGCAATTTCGGTGTTGCATGCCATCAGACGAGCCTTTTTGGATTTCGATGAAGATCGTTTCGCTAAGACCTTTGGAACATTCATTAGGCCGCATTTGGAATATGCTATGCACGCCTGGAAACCCTGGACAGTTCAAGATCAGAACTGCCTCGAAAGAGTCCAGAGGAAAGCCACCAAAATGGTGAGAAGTCAAAGCTCCTTGCCATATCCCACCCGCCTGATGAATCTTAATCTGTTCCATTTGAGTTATAGGCAAATGCGTGGTGATCTCCTGCAGACATTCCGCATTGTGAAGGGATTGGATTGTTGCCTGGAATTCTCAGACTTCTTTGAATTTGCCGCCACGACCCATCTCCGAGGTCACCCATTGAAACTGCGTGTCCAGCAGGCGAGACTGGATGTGCGCAAGTTCTCCTTCTCTGTCAGAGTGGTTAAACCATGGAATGCCCTCCCTGAAGACGTTGTGATGTCACCATCGCTGGAAAGCTTTAAAAGGAACCTTGACAGTTTTATGTTCCGCAACGAGCCTGAGCAATGAGGAATTTATCTTAAATAGGTTTAAATAGGTTTATTGATTTGGCACTGCTTGGCGCCGTCAAATCCTTAGAACACAGGATAAAACCTGAAACAAACTCCTCTTTTCATTAAACACTTAAGCTATGGTTTGTTCGTTTGCTTGAATAGCAGTGTTGAAATGACGAGTTTGTTTTAAGTAAAAAAAACCTGTTTTCCAAGGTTTAGAAATAGCAAAAATGAAGTAAAAACAGCTATACAGAATGAAGATGAATGTATCAGGGAAATAATGTTTAGAGTCAAGACTAGTCTGTTATTGACGTTCGAGGGTATTCATTTGACAGAGGTAGAAACGTCTGCGGTCGATTCGAAGGGATAGGTACTTCCAATCAGATGCGAGCGCAGTCGATTCCGGTGTGGGGTCTGCCGAATAATTAGACTTAGTTGACTGATTGCTAAAAAGGTGAAAATAGATTAGGAGCATGAAGAGTTCAACGGTAAGAAACTTTCAATGCAGTCATACAGTCTTCATATTTGCATTATATATCATAGTGTTGATTATGTTTGATCTAGCTGTATGAAACAGCTAGTACCATTCGTTTCATAAAGCTATATCAAAACCTAGACGTGCGGCTCATTGCGCATTCGAATAACATAGAGCATAAATGATGTTAAAAATGGAAAAAAAACATACTTACTAACAGACAGAGAGTCGTGCACCACTTGTCATATTTTATGACCGCCTTTTGTACCTTTGCAACCCACACGGTTTGTCTGTATACCGCACTTAATTTTACGTTACAAATAGGGTACTCAAAGGCCCATGCCTATTTCCCTCAATAAATTGAATTGAATTGAATTGAATTGAGGGATTTCAAAGGCAAGCCTATTTTCCTCAAATACACTGAACTGAACTGAGCATGGCCAATTGATTTCTCACCTTCTTAGTGTCGCTAGATGAGTTTTTGGGCCTGTAAAGGCTGCCTCAATCTGTTATTTTTAAAGTTTGCCCTATGACTGAATGTTGCTCCACCAATAAATTAGATCTTTTGCCTCATGCCGATAGAATTACGGCCAATGCTGCTCAGATTTGCGGATTTATTTCTTATAAATTCTAGATTCCTGAAAATAAATTAAGACTTTATCGTATGCTTTAACTTCACATTCTTTAATTTTCCTGTCCTTTCTTTGGTTTAATGAACGAATCTAGCCGTTAAAAAATTGAAATTGTTCAAAGACATTTCACAAATAGACCCCTGTATCTGACTCTTTAAAATACTTACTACTGAACTAGATTCCAGCTGACAAAGCAACAATTTCTTTGGTTCAGTAGACCAGAAGCAGGTTTTTGTCTCCTTTTCCGACTTAATAATTCAGTATAATTCAGTATATATAAGGGAGATAGGCAGAGCCTTTGAAAACCCTATTTACAGATAGACGCTAGCAAAACAAGCAAATGTTACATGGCGATAGTCGTTTTAGTATATCAATCATTGCTGTCGACTAAATATATGTTCATCAAGTAAAAATGCATCAAGTCTTCTTTTTAAACATTTCAACGCTTTCAGCCTGAACAACTGAGGCTGGCAGCTTGTTCCATTCGTCAATCACCCGTTGGGAAAAGAAGTTTGCCCGTACTTCAAGTTTGGCGTGATTTCTTTTTCAGTTTGTATTGGTGACCTCGGAGACTTGTCATGTTTGCCAATTCAAAAAGTTGGCCATCTGAAGAGCACAATCAACTCCTCTGACCAGTTTGAAGACTCAAGATCATATCCCCCTCTGTATTGCCTATAAGAGAGAGGAAAAATTTTTAAGTCTTTCTAGGCGGCCCCTCATAGGGTAGGCATTCCAATCCGCTGACTAGTTTCGTTGCTGGCCGGATAATGTTCCATAAACGCGCCCAAAAAGCTCTCCGTCAAAATTAACGAAGGACCTCCTGATTGCGCCTAAGATACACATTGCTTTCTTTGCGATATTCGCACAGTGCGACGATGGTTTTGAGAGTTGGTGTTATCCATATACCCAAGTCCTTTAGAATATTTACCTCCTGGAGTTGGTGACCACTGATGGAGTACTGGTATTCAAACTCAATCAGCCTTCTGGAACTAGACTGCAGTCGGATTATTTGGCATTTGTTAAGATTAAGGTTCAGCTGAAATCTCCCCAAGCTTTCGGTCATTACCCCCGTTAGTATTCTCTATAACCTAAGAAAAACTGCACAAATTATACCTTCTGCTGCATCCTCCATATGTAAACGCTCTCTATTCTTTGCTTCTAGGTATAGCTTTCTTTGCAAAAACTTGCTAATTGAAATTAAATAAAGAAATAAATTGTTTATTTAAAGCCCAGAGAGCCCCGTCATTTCAAACTTAGTATCGCGGTATAAATAAATACAAATTGAATAATTGCTGCACTACGCGAGCAGCCATATTAACAGCAGAAATGAACAATATGGTAGGCAAATCCGATTCAGAATGATTTGCCATTTTTAAAACAATAGTCAACAATCTTTGACATATACGGTGAACTAGAAAAGAAGCAGTTAAAAACTCCTACGGTTAAATCGGAGGCGGAGTTCGGCGAGCAGCCAATTTTTAAAAAAAATTAGGAGAAAAAAACTGCTTAACTAAACAATTAATAGCTAGATGCAATGGGATAGTATTGTGATGTTGCTGACAACGTATGAGGGTTCGGAAAGCTCCTTGTCGTGTCAGAGATAATATAGCAGTCAGAGCTACTGTTTTTAACCACCAGTGGAGGTGAGAGAGGAGGAACTCATCGTGGACACCAGGGTAAAAACGAAGAGAGGACAGCAGAAGTCATGAGATCATCATCGAGATGCGACCTTGCAGACTGCATTGTCCACCAATCAAAGAGGCAAAACCATCAGAGCCTGACTTGATCATCAACTGAACCTGGAGACCATTGTCGGGGTTGCAAAATCGGAGGAAATTATCAAGGTTGTCAAGAGTTGGCAATGCTAGTTTGAAAAGGGGGACGAAAAAGTGAATGCTAAGATTGACCCTTCAAAGGATGATGGAAATATAATAAGAGACCAATATAATATCAAGGGTGCTGCCTCAAATACCAGGAGGACCCTTTTCAAAATCCAAAAAGTGCGAGTTTGGGAAGGAAACAGACAAGAAGAACTTTTATATCTTCCAAAGTTAAATGTTTAAGTAATTTTGTTTTCAAAATAGCAAATGTAGACGACAACCTAATTTGCAGTGGTAGATTACTCCAGATGAAAGAATATTTGGAGGCAAAAACTGAGAACGATTAATTGTGGAGCTAAGGTGTGGTGAAACGATCATGGAGGAATTACGAGTGACATAGGGTCGATATACCGGAGCGATAGCGTTATTTTGTGGAGGATTTGGGCTAGAGTTAACGCGAAACAGGAATCAGAGACCGGCTTCGAGTCTTCTAACCCACAGAAATTTAATGTTTGCTAACTGGCATCTATCCATATAAGAGATACTGGATCCAGGAAGAGAAAATAGTCTTTGAGTAAAAACCCTCTGAACTTTTTCAATCTTACTGCGTTCAGAGGCGTTCATCAGCCCAAAAAGGGGACAGCAGTATTCTAGGATAGGAAGAACAAACATGCAGTATAGGTTTAACTTTATTTCCGGAAGGAAGAAATTATGTGATATAAAACCACATACCTGTACAGCCTTTACAGAAATTCAATCTGCATGAGGCGATAATGCTAGCTTATTCGTGTAACTTAGATCTAAGTCTTTTATCCACACTCAGACGAATTAGAGAAATTCATGATCTAGGTGAAAAAATGAAAGGAAACAAAAACATAGCAGCGGAACGCCGTGCCATAGAGTCCACCGAAAAAAACAGCCCAGATATTTCGGAAACAATTGAACACTAATCGAAAACCAGGTCGCCAACTCATGATTGATGACCCAGGACAAGTAATTTACAGACGATAAACAAATAGCAAATTTATTCAATGAGTACTTCTCAGTCAACTTTTCTGTTGAGGAGGAGCCGATACCCCAACCAACAGACATGACAGCATTTAGCCTCAATGAGATCTGTTTTAGCGAAGAAACCGTCAAAAAAGCTATCAGACAACTGTCTTATTCCACCTCTAATGGAACGGATAAAATCCCACCTTGCATACTGAAGCATATGATATATGCTCCAATACTGCTGTCTAGTCTATTCTTCTTACTTTAATCGAACGGTATGTATCCAGAAATCTGGAAATACTCTAGCATTACACCAATCTTTAAAAACGGGAACCGATCTGATACACTAAGCTATCGTGGTGTTCAACGGTTATAGTAAAAATCCTAGAAATAATTTCAAACCAAATGCTAAATTTTCTAACAAATACTAACCTCATTCCTTCCTCTCAACGCGCTTTCTTATTTAAAACGTCATGTCAGTCCTGCCATATCACCTTCGTTGAATTCGTTTCAAGTAACAGAGATGACGGAAATACGGTAGATACGATATACTTTGACCTAAAAAAGCGTTCGATAAAGTCCCCCATCAAAGGCTTCTAGTGAAGCTAATAAGTCATGGGATTTAGTCTCCTCATCTCGACTTTCTAAAATCTTACCTTCAACATCAATATCAGGTAGTACAAATTCGAAACGTGGTCTCAGAACCATCTCCTATTTGTAATGGAGTACTTCAGGGCACTATCCTAGGTCCCCTCCTATTTCTTATATACGTTCACGACTTATCCTCTATATCAAAGTTAGCTAAAACATTTTTATGTGCGGACGACTTAAAACTTGCATACGCATATAACAAGCATACAGTAGCCAGTATGCATAGAACGATTGAAGATGATCTTAAAAAAACTAAGCGGATAGAGTACTCTATGGCAAATGCCATTCTCTCCAAGTAAATGTCATCTCCTGATTTTTGGTCCACAAAAACTTCCACCCATACTTTTCAATAATCAGGAAATCACCGAGACAACATCAATAAAAGACTTAGGTCTAAGCTATACAAATGCTCTTGATTTATCTTCCCACGTTAAACAAATATCAACAAAAGCCACTAGACTATGCGGAATCATTTGTAAAAATGTCTCCTCACCTGCCCTAAAGACACGACAATATAAAATGTACGTTTTAAAAAAATTTTTTTAACTCAGTTATTTAACATAAAATTCGGGCCGAAAGGGCTCTGATAACGCCAACTTCGGGAATCACGCGTTTTACAACGTGGCGGTTACTATCGGCGAAAGCTACTTCAATTCTAAATCCTCCCGATGAGCTGCCGTATGTGCATCTAGAAGTCAAGCAAATCCAAGCGTACTTTACGGCGATAGCCATTTCAGACCAGAAGCTCCCACGAGTAGCTATTTGACGTCCTTTTATGAACGACCTGCAATGCACATAGAGATGAAGAATTTAATCATCTGGTTATGTGGTACACCATCTGGTTATTGACAAGCAATAGCTGGTGGTTATTGACCTACAAGACTCATAAATACCTATCCTCTGGCAATGCACAAGGGCTCTCAATTTAATGATTTATATACATATTATCTGAAAGCAGCTTTTTTCAATTTTTAAAACTTATTAAAAATGTATGATAATTTTACATTTTTTAATGTTTTTGGATAGCGTCTTTATTTTTATGTATAATTTAGAATTGTTAAACAAATTGCTTAAAAACTAACCTGCAAAACTTTTTATTATTTTATCTCAGTCTGTAAGTAGTATATTTATTCCGGTTTTAACATCATTTATGCTCTACGTAATTCGAATGCGCAACGAGCCGCACGCCTAGGTTTTGATATAGCTTTATAAAACGAATGGTACTAGCTGTTTCATACAGCCAGATTCAATTCAATTCAATTCAATTCAATTTATTGAGGGAAATAGGCATGGGCCTTTGAGTAATCTCTATTTGTAACGTAAAATTAAGTGCGGTATACAGAGAAACCGTGTGGGTTGCCAAGGTACAAAAAGGCGGTCATAAAAATTTGACAAGTGGTGCACGACTCTCGAGGGCTAAGATAAATGCCTCATCGCTCAGGCTCGTTGCGGAACATAAAACTGTCAAGGTTCCTTTTAAAGCTTTCCAGCGATGGTGACATCACAACGTCTTCAGGGAGGGCATTCCATGGTTTAACCACTCTGACAGAGAAGGAGAACTTGCGCACATCCAGTCTCGCCTGCTGGACACGCAGTTTCAATGGGTGACCTCGGAGATGGGTCGTGGTGGCAAATTCAAAGAAGTCCGAGAATTCCAAGCAAGAATCCAATCCCTTCACAATGTGGAATGTCTGCAGGAGATCACCACGCATTTGCCTATAACTCAAAGGGAACAGATTAAGATTCATTAGGCGGGTGGGATATGGCAAGGAGCTTTGACTTCTAACCATTTTGGTGGCTTTCCTCTGGACTCTTTCGAGGCAGTTCTGATCTTGAACTGTCCAGGGATTCCAGGCGTGCATAGCATATTCCAAATGTGGCCTAATGAATGTTCCAAAGGTCTTAGCAAAAAGATCTTCATCGAAATCCAAAAAGGCTCGTCTGATGGCATGCAACACCGAAATTGCCCTCTTCGCCACTTTCGAGCAGTGAGACGATGGTTTTAAGGTGGTGGTTATCAGCACACCAAGGTCCTTTTGGGTTTCCACGTCTTTTAAGGCTTCACCGTTGAGAAAGTAACTTCTACTTTCGGCAGATCCAGATGGGTTGCCTAAGCGAAGTATTGTACACTTATCGACGTTGAACCGCAAAAAGCCAATGACTCGACCACTCCTCCAACCGAGTTAGGTTGATCTGCAGTTTATCTTCGTCAGCAGGGCTCTGGATTACATTCCAGATTTTAATGTCGTCGGCAAACATTGCTGCTTCACAGTCGAGATACCTGACACAATCGTCCACGTATATAATGATATTATTATAGTATTGGCCCTAGTACTGAACTCTGAGGAACCCCACTCTCGACCGCAGCAGACCTTGACCTCTCTGCCGATGCACACAACCTGGCGCCGACCCACGAGGAAGTTTTTTCGATCCACTTGAGGAGTGTTACCTCTGATTCCAATTCTTTCTAGCTTGTAAAGCAGTTCTCGTGCGGCACTAGTATCGAAGGCCTTTTGAAAGTCAATGAAGGCAATGTGAACCGCGTGTCTATCTTCGCGCTTGGGTCCACCTCTGGATCGAATACAGCAAATTCGTTGTGCATGATCTTCCTTTTTCTGAACCCGTGTTGACAGCTTGATAATAAATTATGAGTCTCTAGGGAATTTCACCAATTCGCTCTTTGATGATCCTTTCCATAATCTTACCAAGGATGCATGTTAGCTTATGGGCCTGTAGTTTGTCACTGACGCCCGGCTACCGCTTTTTGTACAAGGGAGTTATATGTGCTAGCTTCCAATCGAAAGGAAGTGTTCGGAGTCAAAGGACGTTTGAAAGAGCACTGACAAAGGTGCGGAAAGTTCATTGGTGAGTTCTTTCAGAAGCTTGGGTGAAGCTCGTCTGGTCCTGGGGATTTCGACTCTTTTAGTTCTTTTAATTCCTTTTGGATCAGAAATTCTGAGAAAGAGTATGTGGCTAATGCTTGCAGTCGGCGGGTTATCCACTGAGGGACGAGAAACTGGCCTCGTTTGTGAAGACTGAGCGGTAGAACTGTGAAAAGTACTCGGCTTCCCTGTTTTCAGAAATTTCGACGCCCACGGCAGTCTTAATCAGCGGTATTTGATGTTTTATTCCTTGTACATCTACGCAGGTAACTGTAGACTAACTTTGATTCTGCGTTGCCTTTTGCAGCAAAGTCTTCTCAAATTCTCTTCGCGTTGTAAGAATAAGGCTTCTCATTTTGTTTCTCTGTAGCTTTATACTTATTAAAATAGGCGACTTGATTAGACTCGCGATATTTTCTCCACAACTTGTGCTTCCTGTTTATTTCCCTTTTTAAGTTGCTGTCTAGCCACCCAGGACAGATCAAACATTATTCAACACTATGTTGTATAATACAAATATGAAGACTGTAGGACTGCATTGAAAGTTTCTTACCGCTGAACTCTTACTGCTCCTAATCTTTTTTCACCTTTTTTAGCAAACCGTCAACGAAGTCTAATTAGTCGGCAGACCCCACACCGGAATTGACTGCGCTTGCGTCTGATTGGGAGTACTTATCCCTTCGAATCGACCGCTGACGTTTCTACCTCTGTCAAATGAATACTCTCGAACGTCAATAACAGACTATTCTTGAATCTAACCATTCTTACCTGATACATTCATCCCCATTCTGTAAAGCTGTTTTAACGTCAAATTTTGCTATTTCTAAACCTTGGAAAACAGTTTATTACTTAAAAACAAACTCTTCATTTCGAACACTGCTTTTTAAGCAAACAAACAAACCAAAGAAAAAGTGGTTAATGAAAAGAGGAGTTTGTTTTAGGCTTTTTCCTGTGTTCTAAGGATTTGACAGCGTTCAAGCAGTGCCAAATCAATAAACCTTTTTATGGTGGATCATTCTAAAAGTGTTCTATTTTGAAATACTACGGGTCCAGGAAGCTTGGCGGGTCCAAAACACATGAAACTACTCTTTCATGAAAAAAACTCCATATGCTAAGTACAGCTCCAACGTGAGAGCATAAGTATATCAGTGGTGGATTTATCAGCACAACTATTGGCAGTGTCTTTAGAAAATAAATAAATGCACTTGAGATCATCAGCGTAAACTAAATTTTGTGAATTTGTGAGAAAATTTTTTAATTTCGTTTATGCACAGAATAAAGAGAAAGGGACCTAGAACCGTGCCTTGAAAAACGCCACTCGTGATCGGCTGAGGCATCGAGTAGCTATTACCTATGTTCCGGTGTCCTTGGTGTAAATCGAAATACACATAAAGCAAAAAGGAGGCGCTACCCTTTTGGGCTTAACGTTATCTGTGTGCCGGTCCAGTAATCATTTTTCCTGCTCCAGCTGATCATTCTGGCGGTTCATCAACATCTTGTGTAAGTTTATGTCTTTGTTTAACATCTTCCATATTTTGTTTATTTTCCTGCATTTTTGATATTTCAATTCTTAATTATATTTTGCATTTTCTGGCGAATTTCTCGATATCTTAATTGCAGATTACAACAGTTCACCATATCCGTTTGGGTTGATGTGCTCCGTCAAATACATTCTAAGCGCCGAACGATATTTCGGAAACCTGTTGGCAGAATTTCAGAGCCTTTCACACCTAGTGACCATTATTTACTCCAAAGAAATCGATCTTGTAAATCCCCGACCTGTGTATTAAATCAAATGTGTTGTGGATTCGGATAAGTTGAAGGTCAACATATATTCTTGTTTATTTAGATAACAGAATCGCAATTTTTCGAAGTAGAACAATTAGCTGGGCTGACCACATCTCGTTTAATCGAATTCGCTTGCACAGGCATTACCTATTTTGTGTTCCTAAGACAAAATCAGTAAGATTTTGCAATTTTTGCATTCAAAATCTGATGACGACTTCATCTGATTTTGAAATTCTATATCAGTCCTTTTGGTATTTTATTTCAATAAGCCTGTTCCTCATAACAGTTGGTATTGTTTTCCTAATATGTGGGGCCCTAGAGTCCTCAAAGAATTATCCAAATGTGGGTCATTTGGGTGTTGCAGCTGTTGGGATTTCGTTTTTAATTAGTGGCTTTTATCTATTATTTGTTGCCTTTTATCGCAATCATCTAGTGAAAGTGTTAACTACAAAAGGTAACAAATTACATAAGATACCACCAGGAGCAAAAACGTCTACAAATTTGCCGAGAGAAAGAATCAAACTGAACAAACAATCCAGTTTTATAAGCCGAAATCTGCAAGACGACCGATTAAAGCGTCAAAGGATTCCTGCTCCGATGCCGTCATGCAGTACCACAGTAAATGTAGAGCAAACAGGTTTTTCGCACTACCCGAAGGCTCAAGAAACAAGATTTCACATTCCTGTCCCGCGGAGTTACAAATATCGGAACTTTTCTCCGAACATATTTAGAGATACTGATTAGTATCTCTTAAGAATTCTCAATACATAAAATGATTCTTTAAACCGTGCATATATTTTGCAGCCACGTTGATCTGCTTCTTGGTGTTTGTACTTATAATTACTCTATTTTTTATTGAATACTTTTTCGGCAAGTTATTTGCTATATATTCTATTATTGAGGTAGCAATTTCCATCAGCGATCCAATTGGATCGAATGAAGAATTTGAGTTGTCTATTTTGAATTCCTTGTGAAGTGGACTCTAGTTGTCTTAATATACAATTAAATTATATCTTACAGTTTGCGATTATATACTGATTTAAGACGCTTTTTATAATAAGTGGCAGCCAGGATTAAAGCAGTCAACAAGAAGGCTGCACATAATATAAATGGAAATTAAGAATAAATTCTGTTTCAATAATTGCTTTCAAAAGGGGTTATAGTTTTCTTTTGCGGTTGCAAACGAATTACAAATCTACGTATTTAGGAAAATGATCGCGCTCAAGTTAAAGATGGAAATTTATTCCCGCCTTTATTTTTAATTCTGGCAATCTTAATATAAGTTCCATCAACTTGCTGGGAAATCTACTGATTGAAGCATATTAAGCTTAACCTACATCAGGCTTTGTGACTGACTTTGATTTTTAAGGGGGTTCATATAAGAGTTGTACACTGGCAATTCCTAATGTAGTTATTTTTGACTATAAATTATATCTTCTAACCGCTATGGACAAATCGAAGTTCAATGGGTTTTGAAAGATAGACGTAAGAACTAATGTCTTAGATATCCTGCTAACAGTTTATGAGGAGTTAGATTTTTTTATCAGTCGTAGACTATACGTTTTGCAATCCGCAAGAGGTTACATGCCACAGAAGTTAAGTCTGTGTTTGAACAGTGTGTTCAGTATTACAAGGTTTGCTTTTCAATTTCAACCTTGATGTTAAATCAGGGATAACAAACAACTCGTCTTTTAAACAGTTCATTAATTTTTAAATTTAATCTATTATCTTTTTTTCGTTATTAAAAAGTACATGGCAGGCATTTGATGTTTTTAAGAAGACTATGAAAACTTGTAATTATTTGCCTAATTTACCCCTTTTCAAATAATATGGTGGGGGTATGAATGCACTTAGAATGGTTTAACCTACTAGAGGGAAATGCCCGAAGATAATTTAGCTTCTGTATTGGAAGCCTTTGGTTGCACTATGACCCTAGAAGGCAAACTGGACTGTTAGAAGATCACAAATGACCATGGCGTCCCATTTAAGTTTTTCAGCAACATGTTTCATTTCAGTTATGCTTCTTTATGAAGATCTCAATAATATCAGTCTTTTATGCTGGTTCTAGGAATAACACGTTCTAAGATTTGAGCCCAGGTACAGTTCGCTGTCAGTCATTTTAGTTAAACCTTTTCTCATTTGAGTCCTGAAGGCACACCACGTTAACTGTAATCAAAAATAGTCAGTAGTCTGGATATTGCATTTATTGATATATCCTAAGTGTTGAGGCAAAAGACTAACGACTCCATATTTTTTCAAATATCCACAAAAGAACTCTAAAACAGCCATTGTAAATTCAATTGCTCAACTTCGATTGCAAAATTTAATGGAACGAAAGCATTGAAATGGTAACGCAATAATGAGAAACAGCACTATCAAGCCTATCAAGTACGTTTTGATCGGTGCCACGATTGGTAAGATTGATTGCTAACAGCAAATCCATTGGACCGCATAAACTTAGCATAAAATTTTAAAGTAAACTATACTTTGCAATAATTCTTTAAGCTTAGGTGAAAAATGATTGTTGAAACATTTTTCATCACATAAAGTTTTTCAATGATATTGTACCAACAGAGACAATATATATCCTAATTGCCTGTTCTGGGCTATAAACCCAGATTTACTGGGGCGTCCATTTATGGCACAAGCCAACGTTCTTTGGTTTTTAAGCATTAAGGAGGTAAGAGTTTTAAAATTGAGCTATGGGATGGTTGTCCTGCTGGTTATGACCAGGAATGTGCATTATTGTAGAGGGGCGCCGATGTATTAGGCAATGGAACCTATTATGTCTTCGGGCTCAATTTAGAGTCCACACAGGTAATTGCAAAGCCTGCAAGGTCAGATGCGACACGCTACTCCCGCAACCTGATTGATGAGCGAAACCTTACCACGCATATTTGTGTCTGGCAGATAAAAAGCAGCAGAAGCCAAAATTGCGTCTGAGCTTGTCAATTTGAACAACTCTGAGCGCTGGGCCAAGAAACATAAAAAAGGGTTCTTATGTCTTCACAGCCGACCACATATCTTCAACTGAGTTGAGGTTAAGAGTTTTCGCATAAAGGGGAAACTGACAACAAAAAGATTACCGAGGTTGACAGAACATAAATAAAACTTGATTAACTAAGAAAATATATATGCAGTATTCAAATTCTAAGCGAGAAGCTTTTCACCCTAGGCCTTGCCAGTCATTCCTTTTTATCGCTAATTGATTCTTTTGACTGGTTAGCAAATACTTCTTGCATTTTTTTAGCGTGCTTTTACTTTATGTATATATGAACGTAATAATTCTGGAATACTCAAGTGGAGGACGTAAAGTTGATTCTGCAGGCCAGAACGTTTTAGCGTCAGTGCCTGAATTTAACGTACTGTTAGAGTCGAAGACAATCACCAACTATAGAGTTACTACGTGATATCTATTCTAAAAATAAGCGGTACTACAAATTAGGTTCTAGCTCAAAGCTCCGGCCCACTGTTTTTCTGAGTTATTTGTTGTCGTATGAAGCGGCTGCACAGATTTCGTCTCCTCAGTAGGTCCCCTGGCTTTCTCTGTGTGGTTTGTGAGACGAAATCCAGAAAAAAACCCTAAGCTGACTATTTCAGAAATGATTAAGCTTAGTACTTGGGAACACGCAGTTAAGCAAAAATGCAAAATGGGCCACAATACACAAAACTTAAATTTACAATTCTATCTTAGCGTTTTATTACAGTCATTAACAACAAAAGTGCTCATTTTTATAACACTTAAGTTTACTAAGATTGGAATAAAAGCAGTATATTCACAAGTTTCGGCTGTCCTACAGTTGCGAATGTCCAAAGATTTGAACTGCGATTGGTGAAAATACCACTGATAATTTGTGTTTCTTAAAGACTAAATGCAGAAATCCATTTACATTAGTAGTTTTGAAGCTCATAAATCAGCTGAATGGCGCCAGAGCTACCTAATCTGCCTGAAATAAACGAGTTCGGCTCCCGATACCAACGAATGTTTGCAGGTTTCATTTTTGATTGCTAAAAGACACTAAAGCAAGGGTAACATAAACAGCACATAAAGTAGCGCTAATGTCGTTAGGATAGAACAACAGCACACAGCAATGGCGATAGAAGATCCAATCCAAAGCAGGCACGTGGTCTTCAAACCATAAAGCGTGAAGTTCGCCAAGGTGCCTTATAGCACGTATTCTATCCTGTCTAGCTAGCACCTGTGCTGTCACTACGGTGAATCATACAACATCGCGCAACGGGTTTGAAAAAGTGAGCTATCAGCAGCCAAAAAACTAGATTAAAAAAGGTATCTTTGGGAAAATATTTTATACAATTGAATCACACACAATTGTAGTTTCGTTTTTGCCTTTTAAATCCTCTGTGAATTGTCAAATATTAAAGTTAGCAATTTAACTTCCAACTAAAGTGTTTGTAATAACTTAGACTGCGCTTGCAATTCCAGAATTTGCATTTGGCAAAGGAACATGCTTTTTGTTTTCAGAGATATGAACACCTTACGAGGACCTACGGCCATTAGAACATTAATTATATTAGGCTGAGTTTCTGCACTCCGACAGAAACCCAGTCCCGACGACAGTTAGGCTGAAAAACGACGACAAACAACAATTGCCCATTCTTCTAGTCTATCCGTGAGTCATGGAATGGGGCGTATTCGTGGATGCGCTGGGCTTACGCCAATCAGTTGTAAGATAAGCACGTCCGCGCTTGGATACAACAACGCGACACAAATTTCCACGTAAGTGTAACAAGTGATAACAACGGAGTTTATCAACATGTCCAAAATCTGAGACGAACACGGCTCCTTTTGCAAAGATGACACATTCATCTTCAGATTAAAAATTTCGAAAAAGACAAGGGAGAATGGAATGACCATTTCCGGCTTTGGAGTCGTCATCAGCCAGTCATAACCAACCCTAGGGGGCAGCCCACCCACGGCTCGAACGGGCGACCTGTTGATCAGTAATCGAACAGTCTAATCCGCTGCCACACGGGCTCATTGTCTTGCCGGATTCGATCTGGAATATTGACCTTAGTTGACAAACGCTCACCGATCGTTGAAGAAACTTACTTATCCCCGAAATGAACATTAAAATCTCCTTTTTTTCGGCATTGTTAATCTGCCTCTACTACTACTCGCCACTGTACGGCTGCTGGCATTGCCCGAGAATGAGCTCCAATGCAGAACGGAAGGAGTGAGCTCCGCTTACGATTGGTGAGCATTCGTCATCGAATATTCATCTTCTTTGCAACCTGAAAGTTACCCAGTCGCCTCTATTTATAAACAGAGGGTTAACTTGTCCGGCAGGGGGTTTATAATTTTGCGATATTCTACTGGGAGAATACACTGGCTAGGTGAACGGTACAGTCACATTAAGCTGAATCTTTTTCGTCGCGGCTGGCACAGCACAAATCACATATGTTAAATAGCTCCCCTCTGGACAAGTTGACTACTAAAAGTAAGCCTTTAGGTGCTTTCGCCCGTTGACACTCCGGTATTGATAGTTGCTGACTGTTTGTGCAAGTTTAAACCCATTGGGTCGCTCTAGGCTGATTCTGCACCAATCTGTAACAGCTGTAGGCTGCAGTCGAACACGGGGGTCACCAAGACAGGCTTAGGATCGCTAAGCAAGACTAAACTGTTGCGCAGTTCCTAGATATACGCCCTCTTTTGCTTACGCATTAGGCCTGCACGTCGAAGGATACCTTGAAATTTAGATAAAACAGCCAAAATTAAACTGCAGTTTCGATTAAAAGTTTACCGACTTACCAGTCTTCGCCAGGCTGGCTCAACTTTGCAGGCCACAGCACTCTGTAAGTTTATGATTGAGTATGTATTGCTGCAGTCCACAGGAAAAAATATGCAGGAGAAGTTCAGGTGATCATCAGTAAAACACTATTCTTCAATTGTTTTTTTTTCAAGATAATTTTACAGTCAGCTTGTCGCCTCTTGGATTAAAAGGAACGTTATTGCTCACCAGATTACGAATCAAGGAATGCTGCCACATTCCCACAAGTCATTGGATATGAAAGTAGAAATAACCATGTTCATCTTTCAGATGATAGTGTTGCCTTGGTCAGTATGAATCTAGGCACTATCTTCAAGATCATATACTGCGATTCAGTTAACTGAGTGGGATCGACAACTGGATATATTTGTTCTACGCTAGTGAATTAGAGAACGTAATGTGGCTTTGGAGAAAAAGTCTCATAGGTCACTTTGGCTTATATCGTAAGTAGCTCAGAGGTTTCACGTTCCACTTCAAGAACTACTTCTCAGACCAGTGGTATCGCGTAGTTTTACTCTATACAATTAAATTAATAAGAGTCTTAATAGGGCATGGCTTTGTGTAAGATAATTAACCGCGGTACCTGTACTGTATGAACACTGCTAAAGAGGGACATCGGGGGTAATGTGAAGCGATAAATTGACTGGAAATCACCGTTAAAATTAGTCGTTAATAAAGCCTACCATTAAAGTGGGTTTGAATAAAACACCAGCTCAGAGCTCCTGATCTTACCAGGATAATTTTGGTTATACGCTAGGGAATTAGATAACTTTATGTGGCTTTGGAGACCTCTATTCTATCCAGTAAAATTTATTAGGCTGCGAACAAGGACTGGTCCATTTTACGATGATCACTAAGTTTGTACTGAGGACCAGAATTGTATGAACACAGTATGTTTATACAAGTAAATAAATGCATGTTAAAGTAGAATATTAGTAATAATATTACTTTTTAATTTCCTCAGAAATTCATCATTACCTCTGAGTAAGTCAGTCTTCTGTATTAAGCCAGCCGAACTTTAACATGCAAAGTTGGGCCGAAATCCATCAAAAACAGTGAGCGAACCACATAAAATACAGTAAACTGCCTTTGGCAGCCAGTAGCAGGTATATATATATATATATACATATATTCCATCATATATATATATATATATATATATATATATATATATATATATATATCAAGGAAATAATTTCAGAAATTATTAAGTGCAGGACATGGAGTCAGATGATTCGGACATGACATTTTAGGGTCACACCCGAAATTTTAATGAACATTTGGGTCGAAGACAATCAACCACTGTGGAATAACCACGTAATGCCCATTCTACAAACAAGTAGTACTACAAGTAGTATGAATCGTATATGGCAAAGACGTTATACCGTACTTCCGACACAGGTACTAGCTAAAAGCCCAGACACGTTTTTCGCCGATGTTTCTGCTGCTGCATATATTGGATAACTGAGGTAGTATGCATTCCGAGATGATAATGAAGAAAGAAGGTTTGTCGGAAAAATCGAGTTGTACTCGTGAATTTTCAAGTTGGTCACACCAACTTGTCGTCAGACGAAATGAACAGAGGAGAAATCAAATGGTCAGATAACCAGTTTGTGCTACAGGACAGACAACCAACTGGGATGTGAGGAATGGGCACATTATTGGATTAGGCCGGTTAGGGGAGGGGGGCTGTTTGGGCTCCCTGTGTTGGAGGCGAAGGGGGATGGCAACTGAATGCGACTGCAGACGGTAAACTTAATGGTCATCGATGCGGGATGGGGACAGAGGTAATTGCACCGATGTCGGAGGTGTTAATATTTTCAACTGTTGTTCGCCATGTCAGGGGAGGGGGTGGATAGACAGTGAGATTCAACATGGCCCAGAAAAGATAAGCGGTTCTGGTTAGGTTGTGGGCGCAAGTCAGTGAGCCAGGCACACAGGCCTTCGTATTGAGAGTCCAGATCGACATGACGGTTGATGCTGTTTGTTTTGGAGTGCCAAGCTTCGAGGAATTCTCGTGCTTGCTTGGTGTTAGCCATGGCGACCACTCCGGTTGCTTCCCAATTGAAGGGGTGGTCACAGTCCACGGCATGCGCAAACATGAGGGACACGGGATTGCTTCGGCGAATGGCCAGTTTATGTTCGTTTATGCGGGTTCCAAGTTGTCGAACCGTGTGGCCTACGTAAGCGCTAGAGCAATTTGCACACGGAATGCGGTAAATTACATTCGTTTGCTGCTCTTTTACTGTGGGGTCTTTGACTTGCGATAGTGCTGCGCGCAGGGAGGACGCCGGCTTGTGAGTGATGGAGATGCCTAACCGATTTAATTGTCTGGCGATCGCTTCGGAAATTCCCTGCATGTAAGGTAGACAGTATAATTTCCATGAAACTGTTTCTCCATTAGACTCGACGCTTCGTGGTTTTCTCTGGCGTCTGAGACAGTTTTTCACAGAGCTGACCGGGAATCCATTGAGTCGGAATAAGCGATACAAGTAAGCAAGTTCCTTCTTAAGAAGGTCGTCACTGCTACAGTAGCGAAAAGCCGGGTGATAAAGCGTTCGGACGCAACTCCTTTTAAGGTGACTTGATGGTTGCTGTCATAGTTAAGTATGATGTCAGCATTTGAGCCTTTGTGGTGCACGCTTGTCGTCAGGTCACCATTCTCCAGTTTTCGAATACTCACGTCTAAAAACGGGAGGATATTTCTCGTTGACTCTTTTCGAGTAAATTGGATAGCTGGGAAAATTTTATTCAGACTATGATGCAGCTGCTCATTCTCGCAAGTTTTCATGATAACAAAGGTATCGTCTACAAATCGGAGCCAAAATTTTGGCTTGAAAGTTAGCATAACATCCTCCTCTGATCGTTGTAATACGAGTTCCGCGATGAGACCCGATATCGGCGAGCCCATTATAGTGCCCTTAACCTGTTGATAATATTTCGCATCGAATTGACAATAGTTCTTCAGACAGAGTTTAAGCACATCTAGAACTTGTTGCAATGGCATATTGACAGGATTGTTTTGTAGGCGTGGAGCTACACTCTCAATTGCCAGGTCATGTGGTATTAAGGAAAATAAGGCAACTACATCACATGATAGCATGCATTCATCAGAACCTACATTGACGCCTTGGATCTCCTGAAGGAAGGCCTGTGAATTTTTGACGCTATATTGTGATCAATTAGTCAGATGCTTCAGGTACCTGAATAACAATTTGGCAAGGTTGTGCGTGGGCGATCCAAGGAGTGGTACTATGATTCTCAGTGGTGCTTCTGCTTTGTGCACCTTTGGAAGGCCATACGCATGTGCGATACGGGGATAACTGAGAATCTTAATTCTTGAATCATCAGGACATATGAGCTTCAGTCGGATGAGTTCATTCACTTCTTCCTCAGGGCTGCGGCCTGCTTTGTTGTTGTGTCTACAGCGAGTGGTGTGAAGGCGTCTTGGTCGTTGAAGATTCGATTAGCTTTAGTGATGTAATCAGCCTTTTCCATAATGACAGTCCTGCCACCTTTGTCAGCCGGCACAATAACTATGCTGTCATCAGATTTCAGAGACCGTAATCCTTTTCTTCGTCCATCGATAACACTTGGCGGTGTTTTCTTTGCCGAAGGAAGCCCGTGGCGCAGCTGCGTATTTCTGCGCGCGTGTCTTTAGGGACCTGGCGTATATGGTAGTGGTATTTATTTGTTATTGTACATCACCAAGTGCCCCTTCAGGTAGAAAGGAAAAGCACCGGCTTCTAAAATCAGATCTTGTTGCTGCGAATTTATCACGCCGATGATTGACATCTGATAAAATGGCTCTCACGACCTGAAATCCATACTTCCAAGCAAGTAGCTTTCCGGCAAATAAGCCAGAAATGGCCAATCCGGTCTCCCTTGTCTTTGTCGGTTCCATTTCATCATATGCTACACGTCACTATGCGACCGCCTGCAAGGGCTCTAGTCTGAGCTCCAGGGCACAACGGAACATACATGTTCCTTAAGCATATCGGTGAGCACCAGACTATCATCATATTCCCGATCACAACCGACAAAACAACGAGCCCGGGGCTCAATGGTAGAGCGTTCGACTCAAATACCAAAGGTCGCGGGTTCGAATCCCATGTGTGCCACACTTAGGATTAGGTATGACTGGCTGATTACGGCTTAAAAGCCAGAAATGGCCATACCGGTTTCCCTTGTCTTTGTCAGTTCCATTTCATCATATGCTACACGTCGCTATGCGACCGCCTGCAAGGGCTCTAGTCTGAGCTCCAGGGCACAACGGAACATATTCCTTAAGCAGATCGGTGAGCCCCACACTATCATCATATTACCGATCACAACCGACAAAACAACGAGCCCGTGGCTCAATGGTAGAGCGTTCGACTCAAATACCAAAGGTCGCGGGTTCGAATCCCAGGTGTGCCACACTTGGGATTGGGTATGACTGGCTGATGACGGCTAATAAGCCAGAAATGGCCATTCCGGTCTCCCTTGTCTTTGTCGGTTCCATTCATCATATGCTACACGTCGCTATGCGACCGCCTGCGAGGGCTCTAGTCTGAGCTCCAGGGCACAACGGAACATGCATGTTCCTTAAGCAGATCGGTGAGCCCCACACTATCATCATATTCCCGATCACAACCGACAAAACAACGAGCCCGTGGCTCAATGGTAGAGCGTTCGACTCAAATACCAAAGGTCGCGGGTTCGAATCCCAGGTGTGCCACACTTGGGATTGGGTATGACTGGCTGATGACGGCTAATAAGCCAGAAATGGCCATTCCGGTCTCCCTTGTCTTTGTCGGTTCCATTTCATCATATGCTACACGTCGCTATGCGACCGCCTGCAAGGGCTCTAGTCTGAGCTCCAGGGCACAACGGAACATACATGTTCCTTAAGCAGATCGGTGAGCCCCACACTATCATCATATTCCCGATCACAACCGACAAAACAACGAGCCCGTGGCTCAATGGTAGAGCGTTCGACTCAAATACCAAAGGTCGCGGGTTCGAATCCCAGGTGTGCCACACTTGGGATTGGGTATGACTGGCTGATGACGGCTAATAAGCCAGAAATGGCCATTCCGGTCTCCCTTGTCTTTGTCGGTTCCATTTCATCATATGCTACACGTCGCTATGCGACCGCCTGCGAGGGCTCTAGTCTGAGCTCCAGGGCACAACGGAACATGCATGTTCCTTAAGCAGATCGGTGAGCCCCACACTATCATCATATTCCCGATCACAACCGACAAAACAACGAGCCCGTGGCTCAATGGTAGAGCGTTCGACTCAAATACCAAAGGTCGCGGGTTCGAATCCCAGGTGTGCCACACTTGGGATTGGGTATGACTGGCTGATGACGGCTAATAAGCCAGAAATGGCCATTCCGGTCTCCCTTGTCTTTGTCGGTTCCATTTCATCATATGCTACACGTCGCTATGCGACCGCCTGCGAGGGCTCTAGTCTGAGCTCCAGGGCACAACGGAACATACATGTTCCTTAAGCAGATCGGTGAGCCCCACACTATCATCATATTCCCGATCACAACCGACAAAACAACGAGCCCGTGGCTCAATGGTAGAGCGTTCGACTCAAATACCAAAGGTCGCGGGTTCGAATCCCAGGTGTGCCACACTTGGGATTGGGTATGACTGGCTGATGACGGCTAATAAGCCAGAAATGGCCATTCCGGTCTCCCTTGTCTTTGTCGGTTCCATTTCATCATATGCTACACGTCGCTATGCGACCGCCTGCGAGGGCTCTAGTCTGAGCTCCAGGGCACAACGGAACATACATGTTCCTTAAGCAGATCGGTGAGCCCCACACTATCATCATATTCCCGATCACAACCGACAAAAACAACGAGCCCGTGGCTCAATGGTAGAGCGTTCGACTCAAATACCAAAGGTCGCGGGTTCGAATCCCAGGTGTGCCACACTTGGGATTGGGTATGACTGGCTGATGACGGCTAATAAGCCAGAAATGGCCATTCCGGTCTCCCTTGTCTTTGTCGGTTCCATTTCATCATATGCTACACGTCGCTATGCGACCGCCTGCGAGGGCTCTAGTCTGAGCTCCAGGGCACAACGGAACATGCATGTTCCTTAAGCAGATCGGTGAGCCCCACACTATCATCATATTCCCGATCACAACCGACAAAACAACGAGCCCGTGGCTCAATGGTAGAGCGTTCGACTCAAATACCAAAGGTCGCGGGTTCGAATCCCAGGTGTGCCACACTTGGGATTGGGTATGACTGGCTGATGACGGCTAATAAGCCAGAAATGGCCATTCCGGTCTCCCTTGTCTTTGTCGGTTCCATTTCATCATATGCTACACGTCGCTATGCGACCGCCTGCGAGGGCTCTAGTCTGAGCTCCAGGGCACAACGGAACATACATGTTCCTTAAGCAGATCGGTGAGCCCCACACTATCATCATATTCCCGATCACAACCGACAAAACAACGAGCCCGTGGCTCAATGGTAGAGCGTTCGACTCAAATACCAAAGGTCGCGGGTTCGAATCCCAGGTGTGCCACACTTGGGATTGGGTATGACTGGCTGATGACGGCTAATAAGCCAGAAATGGCCATTCCGGTCTCCCTTGTCTTTGTCGGTTCCATTTCATCATATGCTACACGTCGCTATGCGACCGCCTGCGAGGGCTCTAGTCTGAGCTCCAGGGCACAACGGAACATACATGTTCCTTAAGCAGATCGGTGAGCCCCACACTATCATCATATTCCCGATCACAACCGACAAAACAACGAGCCCGTGGCTCAATGGTAGAGCGTTCGACTCAAATACCAAAGGTCGCGGGTTCGAATCCCAGGTGTGCCACACTTGGGATTGGGTATGACTGGCTGATGACGGCTAATAAGCCAGAAATGGCCATTCCGGTCTCCCTTGTCTTTGTCGGTTCCATTTCATCATATGCTACACGTCGCTATGCGACCGCCTGCGAGGGCTCTAGTCTGAGCTCCAGGGCACAACGGAACATGCATGTTCCTTAAGCAGATCGGTGAGCCCCACACTATCATCATATTCCCGATCACAACCGACAAAACAACGAGCCCGTGGCTCAATGGTAGAGCGTTCGACTCAAATACCAAAGGTCGCGGGTTCGAATCCCAGGTGTGCCACACTTGGGATTGGGTATGACTGGCTGATGACGGCTAATAAGCCAGAAATGGCCATTCCGGTCTCCCTTGTCTTTGTCGGTTCCATTCATCATATGCTACACGTCGCTATGCGACCGCCTGCGAGGGCTCTAGTCTGAGCTCCAGGGCACAACGGAACATGCATGTTCCTTAAGCAGATCGGTGAGCCCCACACTATCATCATATTCCCGATCACAACCGACAAAACAACGAGCCCGTGGCTCAATGGTAGAGCGTTCGACTCAAATACCAAAGGTCGCGGGTTCGAATCCCAGGTGTGCCACACTTGGGATTGGGTATGACTGGCTGATGACGGCTAATAAGCCAGAAATGGCCATTCCGGTCTCCCTTGTCTTTGTCGGTTCCATTTCATCATATGCTACACGTCGCTATGCGACCGCCTGCGAGGGCTCTAGTCTGAGCTCCAGGGCACAACGGAACATACATGTTCCTTAAGCAGATCGGTGAGCCCCACACTATCATCATATTCCCGATCACAACCGACAAAACAACGAGCCCGTGGCTCAATGGTAGAGCGTTCGACTCAAATACCAAAGGTCGCGGGTTCGAATCCCAGGTGTGCCACACTTGGGATTGGGTATGACTGGCTGATGACGGCTAATAAGCCAGAAATGGCCATTCCGGTCTCCCTTGTCTTTGTCGGTTCCATTTCATCATATGCTACACGTCGCTATGCGACCGCCTGCGAGGGCTCTAGTCTGAGCTCCAGGGCACAACGGAACATGCATGTTCCTTAAGCAGATCGGTGAGCCCCACACTATCATCATATTCCCGATCACAACCGACAAAACAACGAGCCCGTGGCTCAATGGTAGAGCGTTCGACTCAAATACCAAAGGTCGCGGGTTCGAATCCCAGGTGTGCCACACTTGGGATTGGGTATGACTGGCTGATGACGGCTAATAAGCCAGAAATGGCCATTCCGGTCTCCCTTGTCTTTGTCGGTTCCATTTCATCATATGCTACACGTCGCTATGCGACCGCCTGCGAGGGCTCTAGTCTGAGCTCCAGGGCACAACGGAACATACATGTTCCTTAAGCAGATCGGTGAGCCCCACACTATCATCATATTCCCGATCACAACCGACAAAACAACGAGCCCGTGGCTCAATGGTAGAGCGTTCGACTCAAATACCAAAGGTCGCGGGTTCGAATCCCAGGTGTGCCACACTTGGGATTGGGTATGACTGGCTGATGACGGCTAATAAGCCAGAAATGGCCATTCCGGTCTCCCTTGTCTTTGTCGGTTCCATTTCATCATATGCTACACGTCGCTATGCGACCGCCTGCGAGGGCTCTAGTCTGAGCTCCAGGGCACAACGGAACATACATGTTCCTTAAGCAGATCGGTGAGCCCCACACTATCATCATATTCCCGATCACAACCGACAAAACAACGAGCCCGTGGCTCAATGGTAGAGCGTTCGACTCAAATACCAAAGGTCGCGGGTTCGAATCCCAGGTGTGCCACACTTGGGATTGGGTATGACTGGCTGATGACGGCTAATAAGCCAGAAATGGCCATTCCGGTCTCCCTTGTCTTTGTCGGTTCCATTTCATCATATGCTACACGTCGCTATGCGACCGCCTGCGAGGGCTCTAGTCTGAGCTCCAGGGCACAACGGAACATACATGTTCCTTAAGCAGATCGGTGAGCCCCACACTATCATCATATTCCCGATCACAACCGACAAAACAACGAGCCCGTGGCTCAATGGTAGAGCGTTCGACTCAAATACCAAAGGTCGCGGGTTCGAATCCCAGGTGTGCCACACTTGGGATTGGGTATGACTGGCTGATGACGGCTAATAAGCCAGAAATGGCCATTCCGGTCTCCCTTGTCTTTGTCGGTTCCATTTCATCATATGCTACACGTCGCTATGCGACCGCCTGCGAGGGCTCTAGTCTGAGCTCCAGGGCACAACGGAACATACATGTTCCTTAAGCAGATCGGTGAGCCCCACACTATCATCATATTCCCGATCACAACCGACAAAACAACGAGCCCGTGGCTCAATGGTAGAGCGTTCGACTCAAATACCAAAGGTCGCGGGTTCGAATCCCAGGTGTGCCACACTTGGGATTGGGTATGACTGGCTGATGACGGCTAATAAGCCAGAAATGGCCATTCCGGTCTCCCTTGTCTTTGTCGGTTCCATTTCATCATATGCTACACGTCGCTATGCGACCGCCTGCGAGGGCTCTAGTCTGAGCTCCAGGGCACAACGGAACATGCATGTTCCTTAAGCAGATCGGTGAGCCCCACACTATCATCATATTCCCGATCACAACCGACAAAACAACGAGCCCGTGGCTCAATGGTAGAGCGTTCGACTCAAATACCAAAGGTCGCGGGTTCGAATCCCAGGTGTGCCACACTTGGGATTGGGTATGACTGGCTGATGACGGCTAATAAGCCAGAAATGGCCATTCCGGTCTCCCTTGTCTTTGTCGGTTCCATTTCATCATATGCTACACGTCGCTATGCGACCGCCTGCGAGGGCTCTAGTCTGAGCTCCAGGGCACAACGGAACATACATGTTCCTTAAGCAGATCGGTGAGCCCCACACTATCATCATATTCCCGATCACAACCGACAAAACAACGAGCCCGTGGCTCAATGGTAGAGCGTTCGACTCAAATACCAAAGGTCGCGGGTTCGAATCCCAGGTGTGCCACACTTGGGATTGGGTATGACTGGCTGATGACGGCTAATAAGCCAGAAATGGCCATTCCGGTCTCCCTTGTCTTTGTCGGTTCCATTTCATCATATGCTACACGTCGCTATGCGACTGCCTGTGAGGGCTCTAGTCTGAGCTCCAGTGACAAACGGAACATGCATGTTTCTTAAGCAGATCGGTGAGCCCCACACTATCATCATATTCCCGATCACAACCGACAAAACAACGAGCCCGTGGCTCAATGGTAGAGCGTTCGACTCAAATACCAAAAGGTCGCGGGTTCGAATCCCAGGTGTGCCGCACTTGGGATTGGGTATGACTGGCTGATGACGGCTAATAAGCCAGAAATGGCCATTCCGGTCTCCCTTGTCTTTGTCGGTTCCATTTCATCATATGCTACACGTCGCTATGCGACCGCCTGCGAGGGCTCTAGTCTGAGCTCCAGGGCACAACGGAACATGCATGTTCCTTAAGCAGATCGGTGAGCCCCAAACTATCATCATATTCCCGGTCACAACGGAGAAAGCAACGAGCCCGTTGCTCAATGGAACAGCTTTCGACTGAAATACCTTAGGTTATGGGATCAAATCCCCGGGGGTGCCACAGTTGGGATTGGTTTTGACTGGCTGATGACGGCTAATAAGCCAGAAATGGCCATTCCGGTCTCCCTTGTCTTTGTCGGTTCCATTTCATCATATGCTACACGTCGCTATGCGACCGCCTGCGAGGGCTCTAGTCTGAGCTCCAGGGCACAACGGAACATACATGTTCCTTAAGCAGATCGGTGAGCCCCACACTATCATCATATTCCCGATCACAACCGACAAAACAACGAGCCCGTGGCTCAATGGTAGAGCGTTCGACTCAAATACCAAAGGTCGCGGGTTCGAATCCCAGGTGTGCCACACTTGGGATTGGGTATGACTGGCTGATGACGGCTTATAAGCCAGAAATGGCCATTCCGGTCTCCCCTTGTCTTTGTCGGTTCCATTTCATCATATGCTACACGTCGCTATGCGACCGCCTGCGAGGGCTCTAGTCTGAGCTCCAGGGCACAACGGAACATACATGTTCCTTAAGCAGATCGGTGAGCCCCACACTATCATCATATTCCCGATCACAACCGACAAAACAACGAGCCCGTGGCTCAATGGTAGAGCGTTCGACTCAAATACCAAAGGTCGCGGGTTCGAATCCCAGGTGTGCCACACTTGGGATTGGGTATGACTGGCTGATGACGGCTAATAAGCCAGAAATGGCCATTCCGGTCTCCCTTGTCTTTGTCGGTTCCATTTCATCATATGCTACACGTCGCTATGCGACCGCCTGCGAGGGCTCTAGTCTGAGCTCCAGGGCACAACGGAACATACATGTTCCTTAAGCAGATCGGTGAGCCCCACACTATCATCATATTCCCGATCACAACCGACAAAACAACGAGCCCGTGGCTCAATGGTAGAGCGTTCGACTCAAATACCAAAGGTCGCGGGTTCGAATCCCAGGTGTGCCACACTTGGGATTGGGTATGACTGGCTGATGACGGCTAATAAGCCAGAAATGGCCATTCCGGTCTCCCTTGTCTTTGTCGGTTCCATTTCATCATATGCTACACGTCGCTATGCGACCGCCTGCGAGGGCTCTAGTCTGAGCTCCAGGGCACAACGGAACATGCATGTTCCTTAAGCAGATCGGTGAGCCCCACACTATCATCATATTCCCGATCACAACCGACAAAACAACGAGCCCGTGGCTCAATGGTAGAGCGTTCGACTCAAATACCAAAGGTCGCGGGTTCGAATCCCAGGTGTGCCACACTTGGGATTGGGTATGACTGGCTGATGACGGCTAATAAGCCAGAAATGGCCATTCCGGTCTCCCTTGTCTTTGTCGGTTCCATTTCATCATATGCTACACGTCGCTATGCGACCGCCTGCGAGGGCTCTAGTCTGAGCTCCAGGGCACAACGGAACATACATGTTCCTTAAGCAGATCGGTGAGCCCCACACTATCATCATATTCCCGATCACAACCGACAAAACAACGAGCCCGTGGCTCAATGGTAGAGCGTTCGACTCAAATACCAAAGGTCGCGGGTTCGAATCCCAGGTGTGCCACACTTGGGATTGGGTATGACTGGCTGATGACGGCTAATAAGCCAGAAATGGCCATTCCGGTCTCCCTTGTCTTTGTCGGTTCCATTTCATCATATGCTACACGTCGCTATGCGACCGCCTGCGAGGGCTCTAGTCTGAGCTCCAGGGCACAACGGAACATACATGTTCCTTAAGCAGATCGGTGAGCCCCACACTATCATCATATTCCCGATCACAACCGACAAAACAACGAGCCCGTGGCTCAATGGTAGAGCGTTCGACTCAAATACCAAAGGTCGCGGGTTCGAATCCCAGGTGTGCCACACTTGGGATTGGGTATGACTGGCTGATGACGGCTAATAAGCCAGAAATGGCCATTCCGGTCTCCCTTGTCTTTGTCGGTTCCATTTCATCATATGCTACACGTCGCTATGCGACCGCCTGCGAGGGCTCTAGTCTGAGCTCCAGGGCACAACGGAACATACATGTTCCTTAAGCAGATCGGTGAGCCCCACACTATCATCATATTCCCGATCACAACCGACAAAACAACGAGCCCGTGGCTCAATGGTAGAGCGTTCGACTCAAATACCAAAGGTCGCGGGTTCGAATCCCAGGTGTGCCACACTTGGGATTGGGTATGACTGGCTGATGACGGCTAATAAGCCAGAAATGGCCATTCCGGTCTCCCCTTGTCTTTGTCGGTTCCATTTCATCATATGCTACACGTCGCTATGCGACCGCCTGCGAGGGCTCTAGTCTGAGCTCCAGGGCACAACGGAACATACATGTTCCTTAAGCAGATCGGTGAGCCCCACACTATCATCATATTCCCGATCACAACCGACAAAACAACGAGCCCGTGGCTCAATGGTAGAGCGTTCGACTCAAATACCAAAGGTCGCGGGTTCGAATCCCAGGTGTGCCACACTTGGGATTGGGTATGACTGGCTGATGACGGCTAATAAGCCAGAAATGGCCATTCCGGTCTCCCTTGTCTTTGTCGGTTCCATTTCATCATATGCTACACGTCGCTATGCGACCGCCTGCGAGGGCTCTAGTCTGAGCTCCAGGGCACAACGGAACATACATGTTCCTTAAGCAGATCGGTGAGCCCCACACTATCATCATATTCCCGATCACAACCGACAAAACAACGAGCCCGTGGCTCAATGGTAGAGCGTTCGACTCAAATACCAAAGGTCGCGGGTTCGAATCCCAGGTGTGCCACACTTGGGATTGGGTATGACTGGCTGATGACGGCTAATAAGCCAGAAATGGCCATTCCGGTCTCCCTTGTCTTTGTCGGTTCCATTTCATCATATGCTACACGTCGCTATGCGACCGCCTGCGAGGGCTCTAGTCTGAGCTCCAGGGCACAACGGAACATACATGTTCCTTAAGCAGATCGGTGAGCCCCACACTATCATCATATTCCCGATCACAACCGACAAAACAACGAGCCCGTGGCTCAATGGTAGAGCGTTCGACTCAAATACCAAAGGTCGCGGGTTCGAATCCCAGGTGTGCCACACTTGGGATTGGGTATGACTGGCTGATGACGGCTAATAAGCCAGAAATGGCCATTCCGGTCTCCCTTGTCTTTGTCGGTTCCATTTCATCATATGCTACACGTCGCTATGCGACCGCCTGCGAGGGCTCTAGTCTGAGCTCCAGGGCACAACGGAACATACATGTTCCTTAAGCAGATCGGTGAGCCCCACACTATCATCATATTCCCGATCACAACCGACAAAACAACGAGCCCGTGGCTCAATGGTAGAGCGTTCGACTCAAATACCAAAGGTCGCGGGTTCGAATCCCAGGTGTGCCACACTTGGGATTGGGTATGACTGGCTGATGACGGCTAATAAGCCAGAAATGGCCATTCCGGTCTCCCTTGTCTTTGTCGGTTCCATTTCATCATATGCTACACGTCGCTATGCGACCGCCTGCGAGGGCTCTAGTCTGAGCTCCAGGGCACAACGGAACATGCATGTTCCTTAAGCAGATCGGTGAGCCCCACACTATCATCATATTCCCGATCACAACCGACAAAACAACGAGCCCGTGGCTCAATGGTAGAGCGTTCGACTCAAATACCAAAGGTCGCGGGTTCGAATCCCAGGTGTGCCACACTTGGGATTGGGTATGACTGGCTGATGACGGCTAATAAGCCAGAAATGGCCATTCCGGTCTCCCTTGTCTTTGTCGGTTCCATTTCATCATATGCTACACGTCGCTATGCGACCGCCTGCGAGGGCTCTAGTCTGAGCTCCAGGGCACAACGGAACATACATGTTCCTTAAGCAGATCGGTGAGCCCCACACTATCATCATATTCCCGATCACAACCGACAAAACAACGAGCCCGTGGCTCAATGGTAGAGCGTTCGACTCAAATACCAAAGGTCGCGGGTTCGAATCCCAGGTGTGCCACACTTGGGATTGGGTATGACTGGCTGATGACGGCTAATAAGCCAGAAATGGCCATTCCGGTCTCCCTTGTCTTTGTCGGTTCCATTTCATCATATGCTACACGTCGCTATGCGACCGCCTGCGAGGGCTCTAGTCTGAGCTCCAGGGCACAACGGAACATACATGTTCCTTAAGCAGATCGGTGAGCCCCACACTATCATCATATTCCCGATCACAACCGACAAAACAACGAGCCCGTGGCTCAATGGTAGAGCGTTCGACTCAAATACCAAAGGTCGCGGGTTCGAATCCCAGGTGTGCCACACTTGGGATTGGGTATGACTGGCTGATGACGGCTAATAAGCCAGAAATGGCCATTCCGGTCTCCCTTGTCTTTGTCGGTTCCATTTCATCATATGCTACACGTCGCTATGCGACCGCCTGCGAGGGCTCTAGTCTGAGCTCCAGGGCACAACGGAACATACATGTTCCTTAAGCAGATCGGTGAGCCCCACACTATCATCATATTCCCGATCACAACCGACAAAAACAACGAGCCCGTGGCTCAATGGTAGAGCGTTCGACTCAAATACCAAAGGTCGCGGGTTCGAATCCCAGGTGTGCCACACTTGGGATTGGGTATGACTGGCTGATGACGGCTAATAAGCCAGAAATGGCCATTCCGGTCTCCCTTGTCTTTGTCGGTTCCATTTCATCATATGCTACACGTCGCTATGCGACCGCCTGCGAGGGCTCTAGTCTGAGCTCCAGGGCACAACGGAACATACATGTTCCTTAAGCAGATCGGTGAGCCCCACACTATCATCATATTCCCGATCACAACCGACAAAACAACGAGCCCGTGGCTCAATGGTAGAGCGTTCGACTCAAATACCAAAGGTCGCGGGTTCGAATCCCAGGTGTGCCACACTTGGGATTGGGTATGACTGGCTGATGACGGCTAATAAGCCAGAAATGGCCATTCCGGTCTCCCTTGTCTTTGTCGGTTCCATTTCATCATATGCTACACGTCGCTATGCGACCGCCTGCGAGGGCTCTAGTCTGAGCTCCAGGGCACAACGGAACATACATGTTCCTTAAGCAGATCGGTGAGCCCCACACTATCATCATATTCCCGATCACAACCGACAAAACAACGAGCCCGTGGCTCAATGGTAGAGCGTTCGACTCAAATACCAAAGGTCGCGGGTTCGAATCCCAGGTGTGCCACACTTGGGATTGGGTATGACTGGCTGATGACGGCTAATAAGCCAGAAATGGCCATTCCGGTCTCCCTTGTCTTTGTCGGTTCCATTTCATCATATGCTACACGTCGCTATGCGACCGCCTGCGAGGGCTCTAGTCTGAGCTCCAGGGCACAACGGAACATACATGTTCCTTAAGCAGATCGGTGAGCCCCACACTATCATCATATTCCCGATCACAACCGACAAAACAACGAGCCCGTGGCTCAATGGTAGAGCGTTCGACTCAAATACCAAAGGTCGCGGGTTCGAATCCCAGGTGTGCCACACTTGGGATTGGGTATGACTGGCTGATGACGGCTAATAAGCCAGAAATGGCCATTCCGGTCTCCCTTGTCTTTGTCGGTTCCATTTCATCATATGCTACACGTCGCTATGCGACCGCCTGCGAGGGCTCTAGTCTGAGCTCCAGGGCACAACGGAACATACATGTTCCTTAAGCAGATCGGTGAGCCCCACACTATCATCATATTCCCGATCACAACCGACAAAACAACGAGCCCGTGGCTCAATGGTAGAGCGTTCGACTCAAATACCAAAGGTCGCGGGTTCGAATCCCAGGTGTGCCACACTTGGGATTGGGTATGACTGGCTGATGACGGCTAATAAGCCAGAAATGGCCATTCCGGTCTCCCTTGTCTTTGTCGGTTCCATTTCATCATATGCTACACGTCGCTATGCGACCGCCTGCGAGGGCTCTAGTCTGAGCTCCAGGGCACAACGGAACATACATGTTCCTTAAGCAGATCGGTGAGCCCCACACTATCATCATATTCCCGATCACAACCGACAAAACAACGAGCCCGTGGCTCAATGGTAGAGCGTTCGACTCAAATACCAAAGGTCGCGGGTTCGAATCCCAGGTGTGCCACACTTGGGATTGGGTATGACTGGCTGATGACGGCTAATAAGCCAGAAATGGCCATTCCGGTCTCCCTTGTCTTTGTCGGTTCCATTTCATCATATGCTACACGTCGCTATGCGACCGCCTGCGAGGGCTCTAGTCTGAGCTCCAGGGCACAACGGAACATACATGTTCCTTAAGCAGATCGGTGAGCCCCACACTATCATCATATTCCCGATCACAACCGACAAAACAACGAGCCCGTGGCTCAATGGTAGAGCGTTCGACTCAAATACCAAAGGTCGCGGGTTCGAATCCCAGGTGTGCCACACTTGGGATTGGGTATGACTGGCTGATGACGGCTAATAAGCCAGAAATGGCCATTCCGGTCTCCCTTGTCTTTGTCGGTTCCATTTCATCATATGCTACACGTCGCTATGCGACCGCCTGCGAGGGCTCTAGTCTGAGCTCCAGGGCACAACGGAACATACATGTTCCTTAAGCAGATCGGTGAGCCCCACACTATCATCATATTCCCGATCACAACCGACAAAACAACGAGCCCGTGGCTCAATGGTAGAGCGTTCGACTCAAATACCAAAGGTCGCGGGTTCGAATCCCAGGTGTGCCACACTTGGGATTGGGTATGACTGGCTGATGACGGCTAATAAGCCAGAAATGGCCATTCCGGTCTCCCTTGTCTTTGTCGGTTCCATTTCATCATATGCTACACGTCGCTATGCGACCGCCTGCGAGGGCTCTAGTCTGAGCTCCAGGGCACAACGGAACATACATGTTCCTTAAGCAGATCGGTGAGCCCCACACTATCATCATATTCCCGATCACAACCGACAAAACAACGAGCCCGTGGCTCAATGGTAGAGCGTTCGACTCAAATACCAAAGGTCGCGGGTTCGAATCCCAGGTGTGCCACACTTGGGATTGGGTATGACTGGCTGATGACGGCTAATAAGCCAGAAATGGCCATTCCGGTCTCCCTTGTCTTTGTCGGTTCCATTTCATCATATGCTACACGTCGCTATGCGACCGCCTGCGAGGGCTCTAGTCTGAGCTCCAGGGCACAACGGAACATACATGTTCCTTAAGCAGATCGGTGAGCCCCACACTATCATCATATTCCCGATCACAACCGACAAAACAACGAGCCCGTGGCTCAATGGTAGAGCGTTCGACTCAAATACCAAAGGTCGCGGGTTCGAATCCCAGGTGTGCCACACTTGGGATTGGGTATGACTGGCTGATGACGGCTAATAAGCCAGAAATGGCCATTCCGGTCTCCCTTGTCTTTGTCGGTTCCATTTCATCATATGCTACACGTCGCTATGCGACCGCCTGCGAGGGCTCTAGTCTGAGCTCCAGGGCACAACGGAACATACATGTTCCTTAAGCAGATCGGTGAGCCCCACACTATCATCATATTCCCGATCACAACCGACAAAAACAACGAGCCCGTGGCTCAATGGTAGAGCGTTCGACTCAAATACCAAAGGTCGCGGGTTCGAATCCCAGGTGTGCCACACTTGGGATTGGGTATGACTGGCTGATGACGGCTAATAAGCCAGAAATGGCCATTCCGGTCTCCCTTGTCTTTGTCGGTTCCATTTCATCATATGCTACACGTCGCTATGCGACCGCCTGCGAGGGCTCTAGTCTGAGCTCCAGGGCACAACGGAACATACATGTTCCTTAAGCAGATCGGTGAGCCCCACACTATCATCATATTCCCGATCACAACCGACAAAACAACGAGCCCGTGGCTCAATGGTAGAGCGTTCGACTCAAATACCAAAGGTCGCGGGTTCGAATCCCAGGTGTGCCACACTTGGGATTGGGTATGACTGGCTGATGACGGCTAATAAGCCAGAAATGGCCATTCCGGTCTCCCTTGTCTTTGTCGGTTCCATTCCATCATATGCTACACGTCGCTATGCGACCGCCTGCGAGGGCTCTAGTCTGAGCTCCAGGGCACAACGGAACATACATGTTCCTTAAGCAGATCGGTGAGCCCCACACTATCATCATATTCCCGATCACAACCGACAAAACAACGAGCCCGTGGCTCAATGGTAGAGCGTTCGACTCAAATACCAAAGGTCGCGGGTTCGAATCCCAGGTGTGCCACACTTGGGATTGGGTATGACTGGCTGATGACGGCTAATAAGCCAGAAATGGCCATTCCGGTCTCCCTTGTCTTTGTCGGTTCCATTTCATCATATGCTACACGTCGCTATGCGACCGCCTGCGAGGGCTCTAGTCTGAGCTCCAGGGCACAACGGAACATACATGTTCCTTAAGCAGATCGGTGAGCCCCACACTATCATCATATTCCCGATCACAACCGACAAAACAACGAGCCCGTGGCTCAATGGTAGAGCGTTCGACTCAAATACCAAAGGTCGCGGGTTCGAATCCCAGGTGTGCCACACTTGGGATTGGGTATGACTGGCTGATGACGGCTAATAAGCCAGAAATGGCCATTCCGGTCTCCCTTGTCTTTGTCGGTTCCATTTCATCATATGCTACACGTCGCTATGCGACCGCCTGCGAGGGCTCTAGTCTGAGCTCCAGGGCACAACGGAACATGCATGTTCCTTAAGCAGATCGGTGAGCCCCACACTATCATCATATTCCCGATCACAACCGACAAAACAACGAGCCCGTGGCTCAATGGTAGAGCGTTCGACTCAAATACCAAAGGTCGCGGGTTCGAATCCCAGGTGTGCCACACTTGGGATTGGGTATGACTGGCTGATGACGGCTAATAAGCCAGAAATGGCCATTCCGGTCTCCCTTGTCTTTGTCGGTTCCATTTCATCATATGCTACACGTCGCTATGCGACCGCCTGCGAGGGCTCTAGTCTGAGCTCCAGGGCACAACGGAACATACATGTTCCTTAAGCAGATCGGTGAGCCCCACACTATCATCATATTCCCGATCACAACCGACAAAACAACGAGCCCGTGGCTCAATGGTAGAGCGTTCGACTCAAATACCAAAGGTCGCGGGTTCGAATCCCAGGTGTGCCACACTTGGGATTGGGTATGACTGGCTGATGACGGCTAATAAGCCAGAAATGGCCATTCCGGTCTCCCTTGTCTTTGTCGGTTCCATTTCATCATATGCTACACGTCGCTATGCGACCGCCTGCGAGGGCTCTAGTCTGAGCTCCAGGGCACAACGGAACATACATGTTCCTTAAGCAGATCGGTGAGCCCCACACTATCATCATATTCCCGATCACAACCGACAAAACAACGAGCCCGTGGCTCAATGGTAGAGCGTTCGACTCAAATACCAAAGGTCGCGGGTTCGAATCCCAGGTGTGCCACACTTGGGATTGGGTATGACTGGCTGATGACGGCTAATAAGCCAGAAATGGCCATTCCGGTCTCCCTTGTCTTTGTCGGTTCCATTTCATCATATGCTACACGTCGCTATGCGACCGCCTGCGAGGGCTCTAGTCTGAGCTCCAGGGCACAACGGAACATACATGTTCCTTAAGCAGATCGGTGAGCCCCACACTATCATCATATTCCCGATCACAACCGACAAAACAACGAGCCCGTGGCTCAATGGTAGAGCGTTCGACTCAAATACCAAAGGTCGCGGGTTCGAATCCCAGGTGTGCCACACTTGGGATTGGGTATGACTGGCTGATGACGGCTAATAAGCCAGAAATGGCCATTCCGGTCTCCCTTGTCTTTGTCGGTTCCATTTCATCATATGCTACACGTCGCTATGCGACCGCCTGCGAGGGCTCTAGTCTGAGCTCCAGGGCACAACGGAACATACATGTTCCTTAAGCAGATCGGTGAGCCCCACACTATCATCATATTCCCGATCACAACCGACAAAACAACGAGCCCGTGGCTCAATGGTAGAGCGTTCGACTCAAATACCAAAGGTCGCGGGTTCGAATCCCAGGTGTGCCACACTTGGGATTGGGTATGACTGGCTGATGACGGCTAATAAGCCAGAAATGGCCATTCCGGTCTCCCTTGTCTTTGTCGGTTCCATTTCATCATATGCTACACGTCGCTATGCGACCGCCTGCGAGGGCTCTAGTCTGAGCTCCAGGGCACAACGGAACATACATGTTCCTTAAGCAGATCGGTGAGCCCCACACTATCATCATATTCCCGATCACAACCGACAAAACAACGAGCCCGTGGCTCAATGGTAGAGCGTTCGACTCAAATACCAAAGGTCGCGGGTTCGAATCCCAGGTGTGCCACACTTGGGATTGGGTATGACTGGCTGATGACGGCTAATAAGCCAGAAATGGCCATTCCGGTCTCCCTTGTCTTTGTCGGTTCCATTTCATCATATGCTACACGTCGCTATGCGACCGCCTGCGAGGGCTCTAGTCTGAGCTCCAGGGCACAACGGAACATACATGTTCCTTAAGCAGATCGGTGAGCCCCACACTATCATCATATTCCCGATCACAACCGACAAAAACAACGAGCCCGTGGCTCAATGGTAGAGCGTTCGACTCAAATACCAAAGGTCGCGGGTTCGAATCCCAGGTGTGCCACACTTGGGATTGGGTATGACTGGCTGATGACGGCTAATAAGCCAGAAATGGCCATTCCGGTCTCCCTTGTCTTTGTCGGTTCCATTTCATCATATGCTACACGTCGCTATGCGACCGCCTGCGAGGGCTCTAGTCTGAGCTCCAGGGCACAACGGAACATACATGTTCCTTAAGCAGATCGGTGAGCCCCACACTATCATCATATTCCCGATCACAACCGACAAAACAACGAGCCCGTGGCTCAATGGTAGAGCGTTCGACTCAAATACCAAAGGTCGCGGGTTCGAATCCCAGGTGTGCCACACTTGGGATTGGGTATGACTGGCTGATGACGGCTAATAAGCCAGAAATGGCCATTCCGGTCTCCCTTGTCTTTGTCGGTTCCATTTCATCATATGCTACACGTCGCTATGCGACCGCCTGCGAGGGCTCTAGTCTGAGCTCCAGGGCACAACGGAACATACATGTTCCTTAAGCAGATCGGTGAGCCCCACACTATCATCATATTCCCGATCACAACCGACAAAACAACGAGCCCGTGGCTCAATGGTAGAGCGTTCGACTCAAATACCAAAGGTCGCGGGTTCGAATCCCAGGTGTGCCACACTTGGGATTGGGTATGACTGGCTGATGACGGCTAATAAGCCAGAAATGGCCATTCCGGTCTCCCTTGTCTTTGTCGGTTCCATTTCATCATATGCTACACGTCGCTATGCGACCGCCTGCGAGGGCTCTAGTCTGAGCTCCAGGGCACAACGGAACATGCATGTTCCTTAAGCAGATCGGTGAGCCCCACACTATCATCATATTCCCGATCACAACCGACAAAACAACGAGCCCGTGGCTCAATGGTAGAGCGTTCGACTCAAATACCAAAGGTCGCGGGTTCGAATCCCAGGTGTGCCACACTTGGGATTGGGTATGACTGGCTGATGACGGCTAATAAGCCAGAAATGGCCATTCCGGTCTCCCTTGTCTTTGTCGGTTCCATTTCATCATATGCTACACGTCGCTATGCGACCGCCTGCGAGGGCTCTAGTCTGAGCTCCAGGGCACAACGGAACATACATGTTCCTTAAGCAGATCGGTGAGCCCCACACTATCATCATATTCCCGATCACAACCGACAAAACAACGAGCCCGTGGCTCAATGGTAGAGCGTTCGACTCAAATACCAAAGGTCGCGGGTTCGAATCCCAGGTGTGCCACACTTGGGATTGGGTATGACTGGCTGATGACGGCTAATAAGCCAGAAATGGCCATTCCGGTCTCCCTTGTCTTTGTCGGTTCCATTTCATCATATGCTACACGTCGCTATGCGACCGCCTGCGAGGGCTCTAGTCTGAGCTCCAGGGCACAACGGAACATACATGTTCCTTAAGCAGATCGGTGAGCCCCACACTATCATCATATTCCCGATCACAACCGACAAAACAACGAGCCCGTGGCTCAATGGTAGAGCGTTCGACTCAAATACCAAAGGTCGCGGGTTCGAATCCCAGGTGTGCCACACTTGGGATTGGGTATGACTGGCTGATGACGGCTAATAAGCCAGAAATGGCCATTCCGGTCTCCCTTGTCTTTGTCGGTTCCATTTCATCATATGCTACACGTCGCTATGCGACCGCCTGCGAGGGCTCTAGTCTGAGCTCCAGGGCACAACGGAACATACATGTTCCTTAAGCAGATCGGTGAGCCCCACACTATCATCATATTCCCGATCACAACCGACAAAACAACGAGCCCGTGGCTCAATGGTAGAGCGTTCGACTCAAATACCAAAGGTCGCGGGTTCGAATCCCAGGTGTGCCACACTTGGGATTGGGTATGACTGGCTGATGACGGCTAATAAGCCAGAAATGGCCATTCCGGTCTCCCTTGTCTTTGTCGGTTCCATTTCATCATATGCTACACGTCGCTATGCGACCGCCTGCGAGGGCTCTAGTCTGAGCTCCAGGGCACAACGGAACATGCATGTTCCTTAAGCAGATCGGTGAGCCCCACACTATCATCATATTCCCGATCACAACCGACAAAACAACGAGCCCGTGGCTCAATGGTAGAGCGTTCGACTCAAATACCAAAGGTCGCGGGTTCGAATCCCAGGTGTGCCACACTTGGGATTGGGTATGACTGGCTGATGACGGCTAATAAGCCAGAAATGGCCATTCCGGTCTCCCTTGTCTTTGTCGGTTCCATTTCATCATATGCTACACGTCGCTATGCGACCGCCTGCGAGGGCTCTAGTCTGAGCTCCAGGGCACAACGGAACATACATGTTCCTTAAGCAGATCGGTGAGCCCCACACTATCATCATATTCCCGATCACAACCGACAAAACAACGAGCCCGTGGCTCAATGGTAGAGCGTTCGACTCAAATACCAAAGGTCGCGGGTTCGAATCCCAGGTGTGCCACACTTGGGATTGGGTATGACTGGCTGATGACGGCTAATAAGCCAGAAATGGCCATTCCGGTCTCCCTTGTCTTTGTCGGTTCCATTTCATCATATGCTACACGTCGCTATGCGACCGCCTGCGAGGGCTCTAGTCTGAGCTCCAGGGCACAACGGAACATACATGTTCCTTAAGCAGATCGGTGAGCCCCACACTATCATCATATTCCCGATCACAACCGACAAAACAACGAGCCCGTGGCTCAATGGTAGAGCGTTCGACTCAAATACCAAAGGTCGCGGGTTCGAATCCCAGGTGTGCCACACTTGGGATTGGGTATGACTGGCTGATGACGGCTAATAAGCCAGAAATGGCCATTCCGGTCTCCCTTGTCTTTGTCGGTTCCATTTCATCATATGCTACACGTCGCTATGCGACCGCCTGCGAGGGCTCTAGTCTGAGCTCCAGGGCACAACGGAACATACATGTTCCTTAAGCAGATCGGTGAGCCCCACACTATCATCATATTCCCGATCACAACCGACAAAACAACGAGCCCGTGGCTCAATGGTAGAGCGTTCGACTCAAATACCAAAGGTCGCGGGTTCGAATCCCAGGTGTGCCACACTTGGGATTGGGTATGACTGGCTGATGACGGCTAATAAGCCAGAAATGGCCATTCCGGTCTCCCTTGTCTTTGTCGGTTCCATTTCATCATATGCTACACGTCGCTATGCGACCGCCTGCGAGGGCTCTAGTCTGAGCTCCAGGGCACAACGGAACATGCATGTTCCTTAAGCAGATCGGTGAGCCCCACACTATCATCATATTCCCGATCACAACCGACAAAACAACGAGCCCGTGGCTCAATGGTAGAGCGTTCGACTCAAATACCAAAGGTCGCGGGTTCGAATCCCAGGTGTGCCACACTTGGGATTGGGTATGACTGGCTGATGACGGCTAATAAGCCAGAAATGGCCATTCCGGTCTCCCTTGTCTTTGTCGGTTCCATTTCATCATATGCTACACGTCGCTATGCGACCGCCTGCGAGGGCTCTAGTCTGAGCTCCAGGGCACAACGGAACATACATGTTCCTTAAGCAGATCGGTGAGCCCCACACTATCATCATATTCCCGATCACAACCGACAAAACAACGAGCCCGTGGCTCAATGGTAGAGCGTTCGACTCAAATACCAAAGGTCGCGGGTTCGAATCCCAGGTGTGCCACACTTGGGATTGGGTATGACTGGCTGATGACGGCTAATAAGCCAGAAATGGCCATTCCGGTCTCCCTTGTCTTTGTCGGTTCCATTTCATCATATGCTACACGTCGCTATGCGACCGCCTGCGAGGGCTCTAGTCTGAGCTCCAGGGCACAACGGAACATGCATGTTCCTTAAGCAGATCGGTGAGCCCCACACTATCATCATATTCCCGATCACAACCGACAAAAACAACGAGCCCGTGGCTCAATGGTAGAGCGTTCGACTCAAATACCAAAGGTCGCGGGTTCGAATCCCAGGTGTGCCACACTTGGGATTGGGTATGACTGGCTGATGACGGCTAATAAGCCAGAAATGGCCATTCCGGTCTCCCTTGTCTTTGTCGGTTCCATTTCATCATATGCTACACGTCGCTATGCGACCGCCTGCGAGGGCTCTAGTCTGAGCTCCAGGGCACAACGGAACATGCATGTTCCTTAAGCAGATCGGTGAGCCCCACACTATCATCATATTCCCGATCACAACCGACAAAACAACGAGCCCGTGGCTCAATGGTAGAGCGTTCGACTCAAATACCAAAGGTCGCGGGTTCGAATCCCAGGTGTGCCACACTTGGGATTGGGTATGACTGGCTGATGACGGCTAATAAGCCAGAAATGGCCATTCCGGTCTCCCTTGTCTTTGTCGGTTCCATTTCATCATATGCTACACGTCGCTATGCGACCGCCTGCGAGGGCTCTAGTCTGAGCTCCAGGGCACAACGGAACATACATGTTCCTTAAGCAGATCGGTGAGCCCCACACTATCATCATATTCCCGATCACAACCGACAAAACAACGAGCCCGTGGCTCAATGGTAGAGCGTTCGACTCAAATACCAAAGGTCGCGGGTTCGAATCCCAGGTGTGCCACACTTGGGATTGGGTATGACTGGCTGATGACGGCTAATAAGCCAGAAATGGCCATTCCGGTCTCCCTTGTCTTTGTCGGTTCCATTTCATCATATGCTACACGTCGCTATGCGACCGCCTGCGAGGGCTCTAGTCTGAGCTCCAGGGCACAACGGAACATGCATGTTCCTTAAGCAGATCGGTGAGCCCCACACTATCATCATATTCCCGATCACAACCGACAAAACAACGAGCCCGTGGCTCAATGGTAGAGCGTTCGACTCAAATACCAAAGGTCGCGGGTTCGAATCCCAGGTGTGCCACACTTGGGATTGGGTATGACTGGCTGATGACGGCTAATAAGCCAGAAATGGCCATTCCGGTCTCCCTTGTCTTTGTCGGTTCCATTCCATCATATGCTACACGTCGCTATGCGACCGCCTGCGAGGGCTCTAGTCTGAGCTCCAGGGCACAACGGAACATGCATGTTCCTTAAGCAGATCGGTGAGCCCCACACTATCATCATATTCCCGATCACAACCGACAAAAACAACGAGCCCGTGGCTCAATGGTAGAGCGTTCGACTCAAATACCAAAGGTCGCGGGTTCGAATCCCAGGTGTGCCACACTTGGGATTGGGTATGACTGGCTGATGACGGCTAATAAGCCAGAAATGGCCATTCCGGTCTCCCTTGTCTTTGTCGGTTCCATTTCATCATATGCTACACGTCGCTATGCGACCGCCTGCGAGGGCTCTAGTCTGAGCTCCAGGGCACAACGGAACATGCATGTTCCTTAAGCAGATCGGTGAGCCCCACACTATCATCATATTCCCGATCACAACCGACAAAACAACGAGCCCGTGGCTCAATGGTAGAGCGTTCGACTCAAATACCAAAGGTCGCGGGTTCGAATCCCAGGTGTGCCACACTTGGGATTGGGTATGACTGGCTGATGACGGCTAATAAGCCAGAAATGGCCATTCCGGTCTCCCTTGTCTTTGTCGGTTCCATTCCATCATATGCTACACGTCGCTATGCGACCGCCTGCGAGGGCTCTAGTCTGAGCTCCAGGGCACAACGGAACATACATGTTCCTTAAGCAGATCGGTGAGCCCCACACTATCATCATATTCCCGATCACAACCGACAAAACAACGAGCCCGTGGCTCAATGGTAGAGCGTTCGACTCAAATACCAAAGGTCGCGGGTTCGAATCCCAGGTGTGCCACACTTGGGATTGGGTATGACTGGCTGATGACGGCTAATAAGCCAGAAATGGCCATTCCGGTCTCCCTTGTCTTTGTCGGTTCCATTTCATCATATGCTACACGTCGCTATGCGACCGCCTGCGAGGGCTCTAGTCTGAGCTCCAGGGCACAACGGAACAAACATGTTCCTTAAGCAGATCGGTGAGCCCCACACTATCATCATATTCCCGATCACAACCGACAAAACAACGAGCCCGTGGCTCAATGGTAGAGCGTTCGACTCAAATACCAAAGGTCGCGGGTTCGAATCCCAGGTGTGCCACACTTGGGATTGGGTATGACTGGCTGATGACGGCTCATAAGCCAGAAATGGCCATTCCGGTCTCCCTTGTCTTTGTCGGTTCCATTTCATCATATGCTACACGTCGCTATGCGACCGCCTGCGAGGGCTCTAGTCTGAGCTCCAGGGCACAACGGAACATACATGTTCCTTAAGCAGATCGGTGAGCCCCACACTATCATCATATTCCCGATCACAACCGACAAAACAACGAGCCCGTGGCTCAATGGTAGAGCGTTCGACTCAAATACCAAAGGTCGCGGGTTCGAATCCCAGGTGTGCCACACTTGGGATTGGGTATGACTGGCTGATGACGGCTAATAAGCCAGAAATGGCCATTCCGGTCTCCCTTGTCTTTGTCGGTTCCATTTCATCATATGCTACACGTCGCTATGCGACCGCCTGCGAGGGCTCTAGTCTGAGCTCCAGGGCACAACGGAACATACATGTTCCTTAAGCAGATCGGTGAGCCCCACACTATCATCATATTCCCGATCACAACCGACAAAACAACGAGCCCGTGGCTCAATGGTAGAGCGTTCGACTCAAATACCAAAGGTCGCGGGTTCGAATCCCAGGTGTGCCACACTTGGGATTGGGTATGACTGGCTGATGACGGCTCATAAGCCAGAAATGGCCATTCCGGTCTCCCTTGTCTTTGTCGGTTCCATTTCATCATATGCTACACGTCGCTATGCGACCGGCTGCGAGGGCTCTAGTCTGAGCTCCAGGGCACAACGGAACATACATGTTCCTTAAGCAGATCGGTGAGCCCCACACCATCATCATATTCCCGATCACAACCGACAAAACAACGAGCCCGTGGCTCAATGGTAGAGCGTTCGACTCAAATACCAAAGTTCGCGGGTTCGAATCCCATGTGTGCCACACTTGGGATTGGGTATGACTGGCTGATGACGGCTCATAAGCCAGAAATGGCCATTCCGGTCTCCCTTGTCTTTGTCGGTTCCATTTCATCATATGCTACACGTCGCTATGCGACCGCCTGCAGGGCTCTAGTCTGAGCTCCAGGGCACAACGGAACATACATGTTCCTTAAGCAGATCGGTGAGCCCCACACTATCATCATATTCCCGATCACAACCGACAAAACAACGAGCCCGTGGCTCAATGGTAGAGCGTTTGACTCAAATACCAAAGTTCGCGGTTCGAATCCCAAGTGTGCCACACTTGGGATTGGGTATGACTGGCTGATGACGGCTCATAAGCCAGAAATGGCCATTCCGTTCTCCCTTGTCTTTGTCAGTTCTATTTCATATATATATATATATATATATATATATATATATATATATATATATATATATATATATATAATTTCTGAAATTATTAAGTGCAGGACATGGAGTCAGGTGATTCGGACATGACTTTTTAGGGTCGAGACCCGAATTTTCAATGAACATTTGGGTCGAAGACAATCAACCACTGTGTAATAACCACGTAATGCCCATTCAGCAGAAACATCGGCGAAACACGTGTCTGGGCTTTTAGCTAGTATCTATGTCGGAAGTACGGTATTACGTCTTTTACCATATATATATATATATATATATATATATATATATATATATATATATATATATATATATATATTTCGAGACTGGAACCCAGCTCGTCGTCGGACTACGGGCAGTTTACGGGAACAATTAATTAAATAAACTTGTTAAACAAAGGATTCTGAGTTTTGGCGAAATCCGAACCAATGCGCTTTAAGTGCATTTTGTCATCCCAACGTGAGTGGTTCGGCGCGTTTGCATTTTTCTTTAACGATTTCGCATGCGGCATGCAAATTGATATGCCGGTTGATGCATGCCTTATCTGAGTGCATTGCTTCCAGCAACTACAGACTATTCTGATTGGGCAGATGCCAATAATCAGCGTTTTTCCCATGCAAATTTATGTCCTGTTTCCAGTGTATGCATATCCACTTGGGATAAATGGTCTCGTCATCTAACCGCCAACTGATTTTCGTGTAGGCGGGTTAAGACAGATTTCCCAGTTTGGCCACAATAAACGGCATTACAACTGGAACATGGAATTTTGTGGACAAATCCTTTTTTATCCAGGTAGCATACCCTGTCCTTGGAGTGTACAAGCTGGGAGCGTAAAGAAGATGTAGGGTGGTCTGTTACTTGTGTCTGGTGTTTTCGTAGCTGTCTCTCGACAAGCTCTGATACATTTTGTAATGTAGGGTAGAGTTCGCCAGGTTATTGTTTTGGTTGCCAGGGAGTGAAAGCATCTTCCCTGTGTATTCGACTTTGTAAAGGATGGTGTTGTCACTTTTTTGTAGCAGGTAGAATGATGATGTCTTTTTCTTTATAGGCACTCAAACAAGCAAAAAAACATCATTCTACCTGCTGATAAAAAAGGTGCCACCACCATTCTAAACAACGAAGACAAACCTTTGTCTGCAAACCCCACAAAATCCAAAATCTCGGGCATTGAAAAAGCACTAAAACGCCTTACGGGAATGAAATTAATCTCAGAAGTTCTTGCTAAATCCTTTTAACAGGAAGAACCCACAATTGCAAAAATATATCGTCTTCCGAAAATTCACAAAACTGGTATCCCACTGCGACCGATAGTCTCCTTAATCGGTGAACCGAATTATAAAATTTCAAAGTGGCTATTTCACCAATTACATCCACTTAAAAAAACTCTAAATACTCCATTGAAGATTCAAAATGTTTTCTAGACAAAATAAAACGAATCACAGGTACACCTGTCGAGATATTGTTTTTATTTGATGTGGTCTCACTCTTCACCTCGATCCCCTTTGATTTAGCGAGATCATGCACCGAAGAACTGCTCCACGCCTACGTCACTGATGTACCTGCCGATGCTTTACTCCAACTCCTCGACCTTTATCTAGAAACCAACTTTTTCTTCTCCGGCCAATGCTATCAACAATTTAAAGGGGCCCCTATGGGGTCGCCAATATCCGGCTTCCTGGCCGAAGTTGTAATGCAGAAATTGTAATCGATAGCTATCCCTGATTTTTAACGAAGCTTTTGGGTACGATACGTTGATGATACATTTGCCATCGTAAAGAAAGAACTGTTTGACCTCCTCCACAAAAATCTAAACTCAAAATTTCCAGGAAATGAATTCACGTTCGAAACGTAAGCTGATGGACAACTCCCATTTCTGGATGTCCTCGTACATCGGAAAACGATGGATCATTCCACACCTTATTTTACGGCAAAGAAACATATGCTGAGGTCATCCTCTACTTTAAGAGTAATCATCCTATCTCTCACAAAAGGATATATATATATATTGAATAACAGAGGTTGTTTGCATCCCGAGATAGTATAATGAAAAGAAAAATGCTCTTCGGGAAATGGAGTTTTACTCGTAAATTTTCAAGTTGGTGACACCAACCCGTCGTCAGACGAAATGAACAGAGGAGAAAGTGAAGTGGCGCGACAGGACAGATGGTGACAAACAAAGAGCTGGTGTGAGTGGGTGCTGGGTGGACCAATAATCGGGGCATGTTTTGGGACGGGGGGATGAGGAGAGAACAATTACATTGGCTTGTTTGGGAGGGGGAGGTGGGCGGCGAGTAACTACGGCCGGCTAGATTATCGATCATGGTTCCGGGTTGGATTTAGGGGTCACTGCGTCGGTTGGAGGTGTCGGAATGTTTAATTGCGGTTCACCATGTGTGAGGTGGGGTTTGCGAAAAGTGAGATTAAAAGCCGAAAGGATTAGCAGTCGTTGCTAGGTCGTGGGCGCTCGTTAGTAAATCGTGCACGTAATCCTTCGTAATGAGCATCTAGGTCAACGTGGCGGTTAATGCTAGTTGTGCTAGAGTGCCAAGCTTCGAGGCATTCTCGAGCTTGTTTGGTGTTGGCCATGGCGATCACGTCGGTACTGTCCCAATTGAAGCGATGGTCGCATTCAAGGGAGTGCGCAAACACGAGTGATAAGGGGTCACTTCGGCGAATGGCTAGCTTATGTTCGTTGATGCGAGTCCCAAGACGTCGGCCTGTATGGCCAATGTAAACAGAAGGGCAGTTGGCGCACGGTATGCGGTAAATGACATTGCTTAATTGTTCTTTTGGAAGGGGGTCCTTTACTCTGCATAGGGTTGCGCGTATGGAGGATATATAGGAGATATATAGGAGAAAATACGAAACCCAGGTGTTGAAATGGAAGGAGAAGATAAGGCGATATCTGGGGTAGAAGTTATACTTGTCTGACGTTTCACACTCATACTCGAGCGCATCATCGGAGATAGAGCATATGGGGAACTACATGGTTTAAAAAGGGTCTTTCGTGCTCACTTGCGATAGGTCTAGCCACCTCGTTTCTCATTGGTCCTCCCATAGTGCGCCAATGGGGCTTGACGGCCTCATAGGGCACTGGTAGGTCAATGCTGCGGTTGATATAGTTGGCGTCTGACTGCCAAGCTTCGATGACTTCCCCCGCCAGTCTGTTTTCGGCTCGGCCGAGCACTTGAGCTTCGTCAAAATCGAAACGGTGGTTGTTTTCTAGACTATGCATGGCGACGTGTGATCGAATATCCTTTCGCCTTACGGCCAAAGTGTGCTCGTGCATGCGTGTACTCAGTCGTTTGTCGGTCATGCCGCAGTAGTTGGCCGGGCAGTCTAGACAGTTGACACGGTAAATAACGCCTGAGGTGTCTGCGGGTGGTAGTCGGCCCTTTGGTTGCATGACTAATCGACGGATGGTGGTCTCTGGTCGGTGTCCAACGCCCACGTTTAGCGGTCTTAACATGCGCTCAGTGGCTTCTGAGACGTTCTTCACATAGGGCAAGACATGGAAGGTTTCAGGTCTTTGTTTAGGCTCACCTTCGGTCTTTGTATGCCTTTGGTATAAGCATTTGTTTACAAAGCTGCGTGGATATCCACTGGCGAGAAAGAGGCGCCATGGAGTTTTACGTTCTCGCAGCTTCTCAGCCTCTGTGCTGCAGTGTGTCTGGATGCGGCGAAAAAGCGATCGGACGCAACTGCGTTTATGCGACAGGGGTGGTTGCTGTTGTAGTGAAGAATTTTCTCCGTGTTTAGTCGCTTTTCGAAACACGCCAGTCTGGAGGGTTCCTTCCTCCTGCCTTGATATCTGAACATCGAGAAAAGGGAGCATTCCATCCTCTTCTTCCTCCATTGTGAATTGAATCTGCGGGAAAAATCGAGTTCAGATCCCTTTTGAAGTTCTCTTTGGCTTCTCGGTGTATGATAACAAAGGTGTCGTCTTCGTAGCGCATCCAGAATTTCGGCTTGTAGATCTGGAAGACCTGAGTTTCCAGTTCTTGCAGGATGGCCTCCGCAAGGTAGCCGGAGATCGGTGATCCCATCGGGGTTCCCTGGATTTGCTTATAAACATAGTCGTTAAACGTAAAGTGCGTGCGAAGGCAGTAGTCCAGTAACTCCATTGCGTGTTCTCTTTTAAAAAGTTTTCCTTCATCGTTGTACCTTCTGTCCAGAAGGTCATCGATGACTCTCATGGCCAGTTCTTTTGGGATGGATGTAAATAGGGAGACGACGTCAAAGGACACCATTATCTCGTCGGGGGCGATTGTGATGCCTCGGAGGTTTTCTAGGAAGTGCGTTGAGGATACGGCTGTGTGTTCTGAGCCCTCTACCAGCTTCTTCAAATGCTTAGTGAGCCATTTAGCCAGTCCGTAGGTAGGCGTGCCTTTCAGCGCCACGATGGGCCGTAGGGGAACATTCGGCTTGTGGATTTTTGGCAAACCGTAGAACCGCGCTAAGGCGGCATCCTGTGGTTTCATCTGTCTCCAATCGTTTTTCGGATATTGCCTTTGGTTCCTCATTAGATTCAGACTCTTATTGATTTTTTTCCTACCAGTGTTTTTCATAGGGTCAGATTCGACGACCTTATATGACTGACTGTCGTTTAGTAGCTCCTGAGCTTTTGCCACGTATTCTGACTTGTCCAAGATTACAGTTGCCCTTCCTTTGTCCGCTGGAACAATTAAAATTTCTTCGTCCTTCTTTAATTCCCTTATGGCCTTTACCTCGGCTGGAGGGATAGTTCGGCGTGGCCTGTGGGATATGATGAAGGAGGGGACCTGCTGGCGGATCGAGTTCTTGGCGTCTTCTGTGGTCTGTGTCTTAGAGTGTGTCACTTTCAGTGAGGCAATAAAATCCACTGTATGTGCGACTCCTGTGTTGAAGCCGGATTCGTGCTGAAGCACTTTAATCTGATCAGATGTTAGTTGTTTAGACGACAGATTATGGACGGATGATTGTTCAGGTACGTGTGCCTGTGCTTGTTTAAGACTACACATTTTGTTCAGTAGTTGGGCCTTTTTGTTGTCTCGGACCTCATTCATCTTATTCGTTATCCAGCGCTCTAAGTTTGACAGTGTTGTCATCTCCAGGCGTGATGCACATTCTGCTTTCTCCCGCTCGATTTCCCTGCCGTATTTTTGTAGACGAATGTGGCCTTCATTGATGAGGGTTCTTAATAGGCGGTGACTGCAGCTCCTGGAGAAATCCCGACCGAAATCCGTTTTAGCTGGTGGTCTTACAGAAACACTCCGTGGCATAATGTCCTACCTCAGGCATTCGTGCAGAAAGGCTTATTGTGCCCATGTAGATCCTTGTCTACGGGAAAATATTTCCCATTTATATATATATATATATATTTTCCAATTATCAACATATGCTTCACGTCGCTATGCGACTGCCTGTGAGTAGTCTAGTCTGAGTTCCAGGGCACAGCGGAACATACATGTTCCTTAAGCAGATCGGTGAGCCCCACACTATCATCATATTCCCGATCACAAGCGACAAAAATAACGAAGCCGAGGCCCAATGGTAGAGCGTTCGACTCAAATACCAAAGGTCGCGGGTTCGAATCCCAGGTGTGCCACACTTGGGATTGGGTATGACTGGCTGATGACGGCTAATAAGCCAGAAATGGCCATTCCGGTCTCCCTTGTCTTTGTCGGTTCCATTTATATATATATATATATATATATATATATATATATATATATATATATATATATATATATATGGAAGGAGAAGATAAGGCGATCTCTGGGCTAGAAGATATACTTGTCTGACGTTTCACACTCATACTCGAGCGCATCATCGGAGATAGAGCACCCATTTTACCACAAACGCAGCTGTGTCAGAACACTCTTCAGAAGGGTAGAAACACATTGCAGCGAGTCAGACGACAAAAGGGCAGAACTCTGTTACCTTCAGGACCTTTCATGGCCAATTGATACCCTCGTAACTTTATCGAGTGCAGCAGGCTGCCCAAACCAAGACAAAATCCGGTGACAGAACAGCCAAAAGTCTGGTGTGCACTGACATACATTGATGGCGTCTCTGAGGCAGTTTACCGCCTCCTCAGACCGCTGGGAATCGGCATCGCCCATCGACCGGATTCAAACATTCGGAATCTAGCTATGAGACGAAAGCCCCCCTTTTACGAGGTTAGATGTCAAACATCATCTTTCGGATTGAATGTGGCTCCTGTGAAGTCAACTATTTCGGAGAGACAGGAAAGCGTTTGCGGACCCGCGATACCGAACACGTGCGGGCAGTGAGGAAAATGGACCCATTGTCCCTGGTGGCAGAACACTGTGCGAATTCTGGGCACACGTTCGCCTTCCAGAACGCTTAAATCCTGAGTCGAGGAAATTACCGCGTAACCAGGGAAACAATCGAAGCCTGATACACGGAGACTACGTCGTTCAACCATTGTGCCGCCCTTCCGGCAGCTTACAAAGCCCTCCTAGTGCAGCTCATCGAACGTAAGAGCAAACGCGGAATTAGGCCAAAAGTGAATCCAACCACGGGAAAACCTAGGACGGACATGCACGTAACCACGCCACAATTTGGGGCCAACGAGGGGTTCAGTCATCAATATTGCCGCATCAACCACTAACCCAAAAGATGAGGAAACGTGCAGTCAGAATGACACAAACAGGTCTAGCAACTCAGGGCGCCAATTAAGGTCAATGGGGACGCGGGCAATGGCTACCAACTGTCAAACTTCGCCCCTCGACGAGTGACGTGCCAGCAAAAATCCTCCTCCCCCCTCCTTCGCCCCGTTAACTACAGAGATGCTTCCTGTGTGTATGCCGGCGATGAACGCCAAAGCTAATTATGGATTCCACCAACAGTCCTTCCAACAGTGTATGCTGTTAATGTAAACCCGTATAATCAACCCTGTGTTACAAAATGGCTGTCACCCATATATATACTGTGAGACGCGGTACGATAATCACCTCCGACAACGGAAGCTTATATGTGTTTCAAACGTCAGGACAATACACATATAGTCCCTGAGATCGCCTTTTCATCTCGTTTTATGCCCGAAGACGGGCATCTTCGCTTCTTTTATATCTATTTCTATAAACATGCAGTCCGATTATCTACTGATCCGCCCGCTTTTCACCCGAAGAATGGAGTTTAACGTGCAAATGCATCCGGCGCTACTACCGCAAATACGTCAGATTTTTGATCATACCACGCAGATGCGTAAGTTGGCATGCGATTTCTTGGTCATTCGCAACTTTATTGATTACATAAACCCCTTGAGATTGTTGGTAGTGTTTGTTAAACGTTTTTTTCTGTCTTTTATTGTAAAACTAATCCAGTATGTTCCTACCAATATTCCTACCTAAGCATCAGTTCTACCATCGTTTGAGCTTATAAATGTGATCTCACCACTTCCACTATAAAACCATTTGTATAAGACATACTCGACAGAAAACAAAGCACCAGGATGGGCACTGACATGTTGACTAGAATATCCAATGGGTCCTTGTAGCGATGATTTATCCAAGAATTTTAACTATTCCATGCAGCCATTCGACTGAATGTTATTTATGATGCTAATGTTTAATAAATGCCACGATATTTATTCATGTGGTACTGGAAGTGCTCACATGATACGGCATTTGCGCAGTTTACAGAAAGTTGGATAAAATCGGTAAAACAATTCCGTATTGCCTTACTTACGGGGGCTTTTGAGACAGCAGTCGCTTACTGGGTAGTCATAGACAACAAAGTCTTGATGGTTGATTAAATCCCAAATTCTGCATAACGAGTAGACGAGGTGATTATAATTTACTATATTTATCTCCCCTTCAGTTTGCAGTAATTATGAAGCAAAATATTGGGCACTTTAAGACTGTCCACCTGATTAACCTAATACTGGACTGTGGGTTAAAGCGAGTAAATGTCACAAGACGAATAAATAAACAGAGGCAGCGTTAAGGAAAATGAATGCAGAAGCACAACAAAACCAGGTGCTATTTTCCGGAACATAAATTGCATCAGCCGATAAAAAATTCTTATTTTTAGGCGTCAAGTCAGATCAGACGAGATATAGCGTGCTAACTTTGAAGTTATACAAAAATTACTTATGATGCCTTGTTACTAACTGTTTTCAGGCACTATTGACACGTCCAATCGACGTAATGGCCCAAACGAATGTTTGGTAAGCTTCAGGCCTTGACATAGGTGAAATGAGACACGAATGTTCTGACAAAGCTTCTGTTTGCTAGTTTTCTGGAAGCATCCTTCAATTCATAGTCATGGACTTTAATTGATAACCGTGACCTTCTCACAGGAGTGCATTTTGTCGTGCAAACAAAACTCAGTGAAACACACATTGCAGTTCGAACGTCGATTATACAAAATCTGCCGTCTACTGCACACTATGGTGGTACGGAAATAGTGACTTGCACGTTAATTAGTTTATAGTGATAGTATACATGTGCTGCGGCTATCAGGCTCTCTCTTCCTTCACCTGTCTGTGTGCTCGGTGCCAAAAAGCCCAGAGGCAGGGTTGGGTGCAGGTGGGTGGCACCACATCTAGATCTAATCCCACGGAGTGGGAATGTACCATAAAGGCTACATTAAGAAGGAGCAATTGCAGCCAGACTATCAGCCCACTTGTCAGCCACTCAACGCACCACTCACACTGGGCCGTCCACGCGGTCCGAGTTATCCCTTCAGTTGGCAACCTTCCACCCATGGCACCGTGATACTTTCAAGCGACTCAGATTTTGTATAGAGAGGAAAATTCTCTTAGCCTTTCACCTCACTCTCTACTTTGCCTACACAGCCAGGCCAGCGTTCAAGCTGGTCAGATTTCTGATGCGGGAGTAAGTGCAGCTGCCGATGATCTCGTCTACGCGTACTACGTAAACGAACTGGCTTCTCAAAAACAGATAACAAGATGTCATACAACGAAGGGTTTTAATGGCCCCTTTCTCACATGTGTGAGTGCCGGAGGTCACAGTACGAAGCAGCCATCACAGCATGACTCTCAGACCATCAGCTGGCATCTCCGCAAAACCACACATTAGACTGACAACGAGTTCTGGGTGTAATTTTCAATTGGCAACCTTCGAAGCCACATTGCTTAGCGCACCATGATATTATTGTGCTTGGATCACACATGCAGCAGATGATCCTCTTAAAGGAGGCACCCGGGATCATACTTCCCACTCAAAGAGAGGCACTGGTTGAAAGACCAAGAGGATATTGGCAGCAGAGCGGATCCTAGCTCAAACATCGCCTGTTCATAACCTAACCTGACTATGGATTTGCTTATATTATTATAATTGTGGCACAAAACTCACATGCATTTGAGAAGCCATACGGGGTGTAGCCGGAGAACCCACTTCTCATTTACGTGAGAGGTGGTAATGTTGGGTGGTGATGGGGACTGCAAATGAATAAATTGCATAATGATGGGGGCGAGCCTGCAGATTTTCGTGAAGGTGCATGTGGCCAAGTTGGCCCATGTGGAGAGTGAACGTTTTAGGGCAGTGCTGGCATTGGAGGCAGTTGTGGCGACCGTATGCTATGGCACAAGCACTGGCTCAACAGTCTCCCTGTGATGGATTCGCAGATGACCAATCAGGCCGCTGCGTGAGATTAAGGTAAGGTGGCAGTAAGAGCAGTATAAGTCGGACAATGCTACGTTATTGGTGATGGTTGTGCTCATGGGTGGACTGGGGATAGTAGTGCTGATGGGTGTGCAAGATGTGTTAGGTGTGTCAGCATCTCGGTGGATTCAGTTGTCATGATTACGCATTTGACCGTAAGTCCAATGCGGTGACTGAATGCGTACGCGATATGAGCGCAGTAGAGTCGGTGGTCTCTGCAGCGCATTTGTGCTCCAAGCACTGGTGCATCAGACTCTGTGCGATGGAGTCACAAGTGACTGACGAGGCCTATGGGTGATGTGACTGTGCTATCACAATGAGGACAGCATCGAACTGAACTCCATCACTGGTAGCGGGGGTGGTGATGTTGGCGAGTAGTCGGTGGTGATCTCATTGTTGGTTGAAATTGTGCCAGTTGTGATTATTGCTGTTATCGACGTGGGGTTTGCAGGAGAGAGGAGGGTGCCAGTAATCGAGGGCAACAGAGTATCAGGAGAGTAAACACCGGTGATGGGGTTGTGGTGGTCCTCATGCGTTTTGACGCAGATCTGGTCTGGTCACGAACACCGTTTATTTATCCGGTTTCTGTTTTGAAGTTTGAGAGTTCCATCAGAATAACTATCATAGAAGCAATATCCACGTTTCTCTACACGAACAAAGGCAAGGTACCTTACAAGAATGAGGGCGTGTTCTTTACATTTGCCGAAAAATAGTAGAGAGATTCGAATGACAATTGCTGACACATTAGCCATCATCAGTCAGTCCTGGCAAAACTCAGGGGTCGCACAACTGAAGAGTGAATAACGCCCTTTTGATTAGAGGTATGTCCCTGATGGTCTGTGTTGGCACCGTTCATCTGCTCATAGTACTAGCCACTGACAGGGCTCGGGTGTGAGCTCGACAGCAAAACGCGACGAGCGATTACCCTAGGCGATCTGTGAACGTTCGCCAACGATTGCCATTGTACTTGCCTATCGAATGAACCGGATTTGTGTGATGGATCACCTGAGCACTTCTAAAAATCGTTGGGCATTTTGAAGCACTCCTCAAAAATAAGCGGCCACTATTGTTGTCTCACTTTTCAATACCTCAATTTACACATTTGTATGGGTAATCATACTTTTTGTCAGGTGTCCCTGGTAATTTAATTTCACAAGGAGTGGTTGAAGTTAATTTGATGATTGCTTTCAAACCATTGTGTCTGTGTCAGTTATGTTCGAATGGTTTACCAAAAGAAATTTGCCACATACGTTTAAAGGAAGCAAGATGGAAGCTTCTAGTTTATTTTCAGAAACTCAATGAATCAATTAATTTTAAATCTTCGGATTTGCAAATCTGGATGCTTTGATGCCCTAAAACGCAAAAATGACTTAAACTGGCAAAATATTTCAAACTCCCCTACTGTTATGTGTCACGGCCAAGAACACTTTAAACATGTGGTAAAATACGTTTTAAATGACTACGTTTATACTGAGGTATAAGTTATAAACCGAATGGGTCGTAAATTTCTTGTTTTTACACCACATTAGGCCACTTTCGCCTGTAATTTCAAACTAATTACTGAGCATTTAAGTGGAAATATAACGAAAACACTTGAACATTAAGAGTAAAGTGGGTCGTTTCATTTTCAATGGAATGCATAACTAATTTTTAGGAACTGACAAAACAGTAACACGTCCAAATTTTAGCCATGGAAAAAGGCAAGGTATCCAGACATCCATCCGTGAACTTTGGACGCATTCAGGGAAGATAATAACTCGAAAACGGTCTAAATTGATCTACGGCCTATGCATTGCAAGCGTTATTGTGGGTGTTTAATTTTCTTGGCGATGCGCTGTCAAGCTTGAATGAGTTCACGATAATTACCCAAAGGACCATCTGCATTGGAAAGTACATCAAAATGCTCACAACTTCCGTAACTGTTGTTAAGGTTTTTATTATTTCGAACGTTTTGGTAAATATGCAGATGATTATTAAGATGTATGTGTTATCGATTTAAAACACTAAAAACCGTGACGTCTTCACCAATATTTCAAGGACGATTTGAATCTTAGCATACTTTACCGCAAGAAAATTTTTCCAAAGAGATTTTCAGAAATAACGTTTTACTCAATATACACAAAATGGTGAAGTTACGATGGCACCGGAAAGTATTATTTACATGTATTAGTTACCGACCATCCTGTCCACATGAAGAAGTTCCTGCTGATTTTCTTATTCGCACAATCGGAGAAAATCTGCTTAACTTAGTCAACAACATCTTCACCGAAAAATAGAAATAAGCTGCTTATTCTAATGAAGCCGTTCTGGAAACCATACTGAAAATAAAGGATGCTTGCTAATGACTGTACTTCAAGTGCACTTATCCCTGTGAGAAATTTAAGTGCAAATTTCACTAGAAGATTATTTTCAAATGGTAGCCCACCTATGCTAATTTTATTTACTCGCCTTTTGTGGAAAAGGCTTTCTGCATATTTAAAAAGAAGGTCGGCTCATTTACAGCGTCTTTGGATGCTTTCGGAATTTTCGGCCTCACTAAAAGGATGGTGATTCTAAAAAACGTCATTTTAGTTTACATATTTATTATATAACTTCAATCACTTAACCGCGTTGATTATTGTCCTCAAAGCTTTGTTCAGTTCATTGGCACTTGTTTGCGAATAAGTGGTAACCTTTTGTCAATTTCGGCACCTCACATAAGACGGATCAAATACGGTAAACGAGAAGCTTACCAGCCATCAGATAGAATGCACACTACACAATTATGATCATTTCTCGATAAAACAGGCCGTCATCTTGAATCGTGCACCCATCAGGTAACCGGAAAATTTCGAGAGGCTTGAATATAAATTTCAAAGATGAATCTCCGAGTTACAAAAGACTAAAGTCACTTCAGGCCGGATTTAAATCATTCCGCAGTATATTGTTCATCAGTGGACATTGAGCAAAGGTTTTTAAAAATTTAATTTATTCGCTTATGTTTAAAGAGACTATTTTCCCTCAAAATGCAAACAATAATCTTCTTAATTTTGCTTTCTTGAGCACCATTGCTTGCAGGGTTTTACAAAGATAGACCAATTTGCGACTATGATCCTAAGCGTTGAGAAACCTCAACCCTACCCACGTCTGCGGCTGCTGGCGGACCTCGAGTGTGAGCCCTATGACAGGAAGGGATAAGTGAGTCCCCTAACCGACCAATGAGCGCTCAACCATCAAAATATATTTCACTATTGTTTTATGGAACTATTGTGAGGCCTGTTGAAAAATGTTGCATTGAAATGGGATAAGAAGATGAAATATGTCAGGCAAGTTGGAAAAAAAGGTCGTTAAAATTTCAGTCATATCACCGGGAAGTTTTACAGGATTTGCTTTGTCATCTCTGGAAAAGTAATATACATGGTATTCTAGCCGAACCTGTTAATAAAGTGCCACAAAGTCTGCTTTCTAAACTTTCTGCCATGTGTGATTTATGTAGCCTCCATTTGGCCCCGTTGTGAAAGCCTCAGCAGTCTGCGTTGGAATAAAAAACACATAGCAGCAACGGCCATACTTGAGTAAAACCAACGCTCTAGCCACGTGAGCTAGGTAACAAAATATTTAATTACCCTTCCACCCAACCTAACGCAAGGTATAAAATCCACCTGAATGAATGCAGTTGACTGACTGTCAATGCAGGCTTTCGTAGGGCAGAATCCACTACATGACTATTAGGTTAGCTTAATAAATTGTTTGTGAGAGATTTGAATAATGAATTAAACCCAGGTGTGAAAAAGTCGGCGGTCGGCAAGGAACTTCATCCCACGACAGCAGAGGAGGGCGTGAGTGCAGACAATGCTCTTATCATCTGGGTTACGTGGCCACGCTGGGCATCGTGAGTTAAATCATTTGTATTCACTTCTGCCAAGAATTAAATATGCCTTGTATTTATCTTGTAGATTTGAAATTGATTGCTTAGCTAACCCTGTTTGGGCAGTCAGCTTAACATTGAGTTCATACGTCACAGTGAGTTATGCAGGTAAGTTGACGCATGTTTGATTAAACTCACGTATCACACTGGAACCACGTAGCCGGTGTGGGTGAAACGATAAAAATGCGCAAGCCTTTGCGTTGTTGTCGGTCGATTTCGAATCCCACAGCAACTGAAATTTTCAAATCTGCCACAATACCATTATTGAGACTATGTTTTATACTATTTTTTTTCGACTTATATTGCCGGGTTTTTGTACGCTTGCTTATGAAGAAAGTTACATTGCAGAGTAACCGAAAATGTAATCTCTGTACAAATTTTTATAACCTTATAATTAAAACGCCCCTATGGGCCTTAAATTTATTGGGAATGGAGTAAAGGGGAAGATGTTGATGAATAAATGCAGAACCTTGTTCCAAGCCTCTATCTGACCGGTATCTGGCACCAGAGGCACACTGATGTGCGTACATAAATTTCAAACAATCGGCAGAAAGACACGATTAGTTGAGCCAGAAGCAGTTCATAGGGATTCAAATCGGTGTCTCACCAGCTGGCGTCCTTTGTTGACTTTTTTCATTCATGAATGGAAGCACACCCACACAGAGGGCTGTCCAATCAAATACCGGTATTTCTCAGCAAAGGATCAGAAACTACTAACAACTGCTTCAACACACACTTTTTCGAGCCCGGTGTCACTTTGGAGAACTTAAATTGATCTAACTATCATATCTGCCTAGGGCAAATGCATTCTTAAGGATACATGGCAGCCTTTATTGGATCCCGCACGACTGGCAAGCTGTACTTGGGGGACATTCGTACCTCTTCACATGAGAGAAAAGTACTTTTGTCAGGACATTCTACTAAATGTCGCTTTTTGGTGTTTCTAGCTGCTCTTGGGCACTGAGTTTTCCCATTTAGTCCAATCGATTGCGTCATGGCCTTTGCAGGATCTTATGAAGATGACCGCCGCCTTAGCAGATCTGCCACAATGTGCCCAAGCAGTGTCTCTTTAATAGTTTCATTCCCGCATGTAGTGAGCGGTTTAGGCTGTCTAAATTAGTGCAGATACGCCTTCGGAGGTCTTTCGAGATTTTTATATCTCCCAGTTGTTTCTCATTGCCAAAATTGTTACGAGTGCTTTTGGAAACAAGGAATGTTTTTATGTCAAACGAGAAACTTGCCTCTGGCTGCCACAGTGACGACAGTATCAAGAAATACTGCGAAGTATTTAGAACATGCGTACGTTTTTCTCAGGCAGACAAAAACCGTCTGGTAGATAAGAGAACGCTGGTTTATTCTTATGCACTGAGTCACTTCGTTTTTGGATTAAAACAATTTCTGGAGTTCGTTTGAAAGACAGGTGTTTTGATATTGACACAGGAAGTGTACCTTGAATAATGCCAGAGCTATACACAGGCGATCATCATGAAAAAGGCCATTTTCTAACTCCTTTACTTTTTCCGTTGAAAAAAGATTAGTTTTTTGGATGATACCTGGACTGCCTAACAGGATGGACATGTATTCGATCTCTGGACGAGACCAGCTGATAGAATGTAGGCAGTTCTTTTAATATCTGGGTAAGGATTACTTATATGGCCGGAAGTAGGAACTTTGGCACAGAAATAAATTTGGCCTCACGGATAATTCCAGGAAGTGTAAATTGTCCTCTATCCGAACTTCAAAAATAGTTTTGACATAACGCTAAAGCGTTAGTCTGATCTTAACCCTCATCTTAACCCTCAACCTTCAACTTAATACTAAACGAAATCATCATTTCACTTAACGCTGACAGTAAGCCTGACCCAAAGACACCTATATCCCAAATGGTACCTTTCGGCATGTCCAGTTTGGGTGGCATTAAATATTATTCCTTTATTCAAATTTTTGTAAACGCAAATTTTGCCGTTTAAAGTCACCTAGCAACAGTAAAAGTCAAAACAAATGTTACAAAATGTCCCGAATACGTCTTCCACCTAATATAATTGAAATTGACAATTTCGGTTGCCTAAGATAGCAGCCCTTAATCTGAACCAACAGTTTGCGACCTAACACCTAAGAGGTCATGGATGTCGCTGAAAACCTTTTTATTATGCTCTTGTCATCCTCCTAGCATCAACGGAAGTTATTTGCGGAAAGAGAAAACGATGATTCTTCTATGAAGGGCATATTTTGATTTAAAAAAATTATTATTTCTTGCGTGAAAAATAATTTAATTTTTGAACATGTCCACTGGGAGAAGACTTTCTTATAGGCCAATAATAGAGAGCCTAATATATCGGACACCAGGGAAGAAAAGTATCATCAAGTGATAAAATAATATGAATTTTTAACACGCACAACATCCTAATTCTTTATTATATCTAATTTCTGAGGATGAAATTGCGGAACAGATATTTTTAGATTCGATTCAAAACGTGAAATTAATGTCTAGGCTACGGTCCATCAGTTACGCAAGCATTTTTTTGTTCTTATCTACTCATTGTACTCCTTATATTATTTCAGCAAGCAGAAATGAATGAAATATTTGTTCCTGAAAAATCTCAAAACGAAATGAATTGACATAAAACATATTTTTTTAAAATTTGAATCTTAAAAACTTTCAAACCACCTGCATTTATTCTTGATTGCATAATCTTAAGATATTTTTTGGTGGTTTAACTAATACATTTGGGTTTTCCGAATGCCCACTGCTTCTTCCTTATCTGCCGAAGTGGTTATTTTGATGAATTTCAGACGCAATATTTTCTGCCATACCATACGAATATATTCCGTTATAGTAATCCCTTATCCATTAAGCGTCTTTCTCGGGCGTTGCAGTTCGACCCCTGTGAACCATACGTGGATCGCGCCATTACTCTTAACTTTGCAAAACTAAAGACGCATTAAAGGCCAGTTGGTGGGCATGAGCGAGCTTTCAATAAATAATCGTCGGATCTTACACTTATATGGCAGTGTGATAGATATTGAAAACATGCGATCAATAATGTTGTTGTACAAGTGTGGTGTGTAAATAAGAGTAAAAGCAGGTGACGGTAAGCAGAAGGTAGACCCTTTCTAGGGGGATATCTGGTGGGGAGGGGGAAGAGAAGCCAAACGAGATTTATATTTAAAGAAAGTGTATGCTTGACAACTAGTCGTTTGAATCCTTTGAGGGTAATTTTTTATGAAGTGCCCGACTTATTGGCTGATAGTATTTAGGCAAGCCTAAGTGAATGAATATTTTAGCAGAAAAATATATTTCAAGTTAAATTTAGTGACTAAAGTTCATATGAAGATAAGTAAAAAGAGGGCAGAGTAAATTCCGATTAATCTCATCTAGTTAATCTTTATAACTCGAAAACCTGTCGCTCTTTGCAGCGTGTTTTTAGGCAAAAGCCATCAAATAAGTTGCACGGCAGGTCGCAAGTAAAATTGATTTCAGATGGCGTTAATGATTTAACTTTTTAAAATCATAACTTTCCGGAATTTTTCGGTTTGTTTCTGAGTTATTTACTGAGTTGCGAAATTCAGACAGTTCATTTCAATTTTCGTATTTGATGACGTGTTAATTTCTTAACGTACTTTGTAAAATACTTTATATTTTTTCCGTTTACGTAGTCTCTAAGCCAATGAGAGTTTTTAAAACCGTGGGGCATGCAAAACGTTTGGTAGTGCAATTTTGGCTCATGAATCCATTTTTGCTGAAACGTGTGCACATTCAAGGTGCTTGTATAGATATTTTGAAAATATCACGAAAGAATATGATAAACAATTCAACTAAAATAGTTAACGTGGTTAACATGAATATACGTGTTATAGTTTTAGGGTAAAAAACCTTGTCCATATGCTACTCAAAATTCACCTGCACCATTGGAACGTATTTTACGTGATTTTAAAGGGCTATAAGAACTTTTTAGGTTAAAACTGCGGTTTATTTTTAAAAAACTCACGTGCTTCCTTGCAATGGACAACATAAAATGTAGAAGGTGAAGGGGACAGTTTTACCGCAAAAACCTCTTCGAACCGGAAACCTGGGGTGTAAAACACGAGAATATGCAGTTTTAATCAAGATTTTAGGAAGAGGAACAAAAATAAAATCTTGACCCTTACGCATAAAATCTCTTTAATTGAACCGAACAAGAAATTACACTCTCACCCTAACCTTAGCCTCAACCTGATCCAAAACCCTATCTTAACTTTAATGAGGACAAACTGGATGGCCTTAGACACTAAAATCTACATACTTTTCAATGAAAGAATATTGTTTTTGATTTAAACGAATCCTTTTTGTACATACACGCAGTTAAACAGCGTTTACGAAGTTCAAAAAGAAGTAACGGTTTACTGTTATGTCACAAAATATATGCACAGTATAAGCAAAGGGTCATTTCGGTTTCTGTTAGCCGATAAAGCCAAGATATCGAGGCGAATTCGGTAAACTGTAGCCTTTAAACAGACTAGCAACATGTTATTAGATGAACTTCTGCCTGGCTCAGTATAAAACGAAATTTTGATAGATTATCAGTCAGATACTTATTCTCGAATCATTCGGGTTGACTAAAAAATATTATTTTACGCGTTATAAATGCTTATTACTTTCTGTGCTTTCAGATTGTATCGTTTCTCTCATTATAGTTAATCCTTCACTATGTGTGTTCGTCTGCTGGCCTGTGTGTTCGTCTGCTGGCCTGATGAATTTCAGATCAAATGTCAATGTGTTTAATTTATCTTCGCGAATTCGTTTCTGAGGAAATTTAAGAGCAGTTTATAATGTGGCCTCTACGCGTGATTGAGGAAAGCATGAAGAAATATGACATTTTAATGCTTAGTTTCATGGAAAACCATATTGATTTTCTGGTATCTCAGTTTTTGGATTGCGATTGCCAAGTTTTATGCTGATCGGTAAAATTTATTATAAAAGCTCATTTAATGTGTTATTAGTTTATATTTTCATTTCAGGAATTAACGGAAGGCCAAGTCGATCATATAAATGATGAATATAACACGAGGTTAAAATGAGCACATAGGTAATTTCAATGTTTTACCAAGCATACTATTTTGGATCGCCACGAAGTATACAAAGACATAAACCCTTCCCAAATATAAGAAGTATCTATATGAAATGAACGTCATTGTTTTGCCATTCATATGACAAATGGTTTCTACAATGCGTTTCGCGAAAATTCTGAATTTATTCCGGGGTGCGAAATCAGCTTTTTTCTCTTGCTAACTACTTGGAAAGAAATCCAAGCCTAAACCACTACACACTGGCATAAAAAGGTTATGGAAAAACGGAATAAGCTTATAAGTAAGAAAACATAAATTTGTGTTTAGGACATATGTTTATAAAAATAAAATCGCATCCTGCCAACATTTATCTATTACAAACAGGAACAAACAAGAAACATACATTTACTGCAATTATGCATTTTCTAGTCCTCTATTCCTTCAAGTAGATGACTTTGCTCTGCGCATTTTCACAATTTATCTCGATTTGGCTTCCAACACTCAAGACGTTTCTGCCATTTTTCGCACAAACCGTTTCTAGTCAACGAAAAGTAGAATTAATCTTGTATTATTTTCGGACTATTTTGTAGGAACCGGTGGCTTTTTGGCATTGACAATTTAGTAGCGTAGTGTGAATCGAATCGGATTTTTTGCAGAAATCTGCAAGGGTCATTGTTATTTACTTAATAACTCTTTCCCGCCAAATCGGTCGTGAATCGGAAGTTGGTTTATTTAAGTTTTCGCTTCTGCTACATTTTTGGTCATGTGCATCCATATGGACGTTACATTTCTTTAACTCAACTGCTTCGCTTCCAAATGTACCATTTTGGGGGAATTAATTGAAAGGTTTTCTGTGGCGCAATCGGGTATTTCGGTCTAAGTACCTAGCGGTTGGTTGCAGTCTCATGCTTGGAAGTCCTTCCGTAGCTGTTGGGTTTGAGAATGTGGTAGGCGGGTTCAGATGCATTTTTATGAGGTAGATTGCATTTTGCGTATTCTGACCTTGGTTCATAAAGCTACGCGGCCATTCATACACTCCAGGCCGCCATCGCTGGTATATACACTCAACAAACGAATCATCCCCCTCATGGCAATGTGCGTCAGCAAGCTGATATACAGTTATGACACTCCCATTCCGTTGGATCCGAGCCAAGTGTGGTGGTGCGCCAAGGGGCGGCTCCGGCCGCGCCAGCCACCTGCACCCTCTCCCGCCTCCGGTCTTCTTGACTCTGTCATGATACCGGGCTGAAATTGACGGTCGAACTATCGTGTGTTTGTGTGTGTTGCCCACTTAACGGGCCACGTGGTAGATGCGTTGGACCAACACGGGGGCCACATCAGGGCACGGCATGCGTTTTTCGGGTCACGCTCCGCTAACAAATGCCGAACATGAGAGGTGTGGTGGCACGCCTACGGGCGACTAGGACTTAGTGGACCCAGCCGCGCTAGCCACCTGCGTCCTCTCCCGCCTCCGGTTTTCTTGACTCTGTCTTGACACCGGGCTCAGGTGGGGGAGGAGGAGAGAGTGCGGTAGCTGCAGCGCAAGGCTACTATCACTTAAAAACTAATTCACGCGCAAGTCACCGTCCCTGCTCCACCCTTCCATGGAGCATACGGTGGACATCGTCGGACTACGACGGTCGAACTATCTACAGTTAAGGTGCAATCTAGCGATATGTTAACCAAAATCGTAAATTAATAAGCTCACATTGTTTGACGTGCAGGATAAAACCAAGACTTGCCAGTCACACTTAAATGCCGGCTTTCGACTGACCACATTTGAGGCTGCCTGGAGATATAAGCAATATGGGTTGCTGTCAATTGTTCGGGTTTAAACAGCATGCTACGGTAACCATTTGAATATCACGGAGGTTAAGATCCGTGACCACACGCGAAGTTAACGTTTCCGCAAAATAATATATAATAAACCTTGATAAACCCTGTTAATTCTTGTGTTTGTTTTAAATCCTTCAAACACTCATTTACATATAAGTATGCTATCCAAAAATATAATAAATGCTTCCTTTGTTCTTTAACATGGTAATATATGCACTCATGTGTACGCAAGAAAATAATACAAATATCAAAGATCCCGCGAAGTATCAAATATCCGCAGAACCTATCCAAGGGAAAACACTGCGAAACATCATGTCCGCAAAAGCAAACCACGAAATGTCGAGGGATGATGGAATTGCCAAAATACTTCAAAATATTGTTCTCAGTAATGTATAAATCCAAACAAACATATCCATTAATTAAAATTAGATGAAGCTGTTAACTTTTAGAAAGCAAATGACCAATTACTACCATTTTGTCTCTCTCTTGTAGTCGTTTCAGAATCTCTGCTTCTGGACGCTATGAAAAAAACATTCAAATGCAACTAAACCAGGGATACATCTGAAGTCATCAGTTGTTTTGACTCTATGTCCGGCATCATTTTCTCCCGTGGATGTTCGAAGCCGCGTCCTATTTTTTCTGAATTAGAACACGTTTGCCAGGTTAGGACAGCCTAACACACTTACTATCGGAATTCCAACATCAGTTGCACGTAACAGCATGACTATTGAAAATGCAACAAAAATATACTAACAAATAAAAGAAAGCCTTGATGAAGTAAAGAAAGCCGCCGGAAGGGAAGAGAGTGCAGTAAAAAAAAAACGACCCAAAATCTGTAGAAAGCCAGAGGATATCCGTGTGAGCTCAACTAACGCGTGCCTGTTAATACACCATTCGCTTATTTGCCATCGTTTGAGAACATAGAAAACAACTAGAGAGACTTTGGATGAATTCAAGGATGTCTGCAAAAAGGTCGAATTTGGGCAAATGGACTGAACTGACCAAGGAGTTACTTCTCAGAGGAAGGTGGTCTTGCAACTAGGACATAGAAAAATTCGAGAACAACAAAGGAATGTAAATCAGGGAACGAATGGCCACTAAATGTCACAAAAATAGGTGATAATGCTTCCTTTGCTCTCTTACCAGTAACGTCTGCGGACTGTCTTGGCTTTGGTTTGCCACCAGAACCCGGTGCGTAGAGAAGAGTTTCTGACACAGATATGGCGCAAGTCAGTATTATTTTAGGCAGAGGCATGGGCACATATAATACCTTTTGTTTCATCCTATAGTGCATTTGCAAATAAGGATTCAACGTCTAAGGAAATATTTACAGTTGTGGGCGATATTTTGGTACTCAATTTCCTTAATAAACTGAAGACTGTCTTTTGTGGTGTAAGTGGAAAGTAACTGGGCAGTCAATGCGCAACGTCAGATCATCGTTTTGAAAGGAGAATAGATGAGTGGATAAGATAGAACCTTGTCATGAATAGCATGGGTTCTTTTGATGCCTGATGTAACCTTGGCCTAAATTTCTGTCCTACTCTTGATATCTTTACTATTCATACATCGAATTGTTATTTAGGCACCAAAGGGTATCCAAGTGAATGCACGCTCTAGGCGTTCTGTTGCATCAGCTGTGGCTCAGCATCTGCTCCCTAGGTGACCTCTTCACCAGATTTTTAGGTTTTTCTTTGTTATTATCAAGTTATTTGATAAACTTTTCTTCTGATAAGCCAATAACATACTATTAATCGGGAATATAAGCCTACTAAGATTTCCTTGTGCCCATTGTTCCTGTAGAACAGACTGTAATGTTTAGCGGCATGTGAAGGGGGATATCTGGCCACGCTTATCACCTATACACTCACCCACCGCTGCTCTTGGTCATTCCACCAAGCACGAAAAGAAGAGAGTGTGGAAGATGCAGCGCAGGTCTACTTTTATAATTTGCGTCACGCAAACCTCGTGACGTGCACAAAATCTACGGTTAAACTGCCATATAGTTCGAGTATTATTGACTTCAGCGATTTAATCGCTACATTCAAGACATTGGTGCTTGAGTTTGATTTGAGTTAAAGTACGAGGCAAGTCCTAAAAACCTTTTAACCTCGGATACGTCTGTGGGAGTAGGCCAGTCACAAATTTGCCTCATCTTTTCATCATCGGTCTCTATGCCTTTGGCAGAGACGATATGTCCTAAAAACTTGACGCGCGGCTTTATAAAGACGCACTTGCTTGGCTTTAAAGTAAGGCCAGCTTGTCTTAGGCCCTCGAACACAGACCGCAGATTTTCAAGGTGGTTGTTCAAATCCTTACCGAGGACGATAATGTCGTCCCGTTTGGAATCAACTCGGACAGAACCTGATTCATTAACCGCTGGAAGGTGCTAAGGGCGTTTGCCAACCCGAAAGGCATTGTCTCAAATTCATAGAGGCCTGAGGGGACAGCAAAAGCCATCTTTTCCCTGTCAGTGGGTCTTACTTCAACCTGCCAGTAACCAGAAGCTAAATCAAGTGTTGAAAATATGGTATTACCGGCGAGGGTGTCCAACGTCGCGTCAATTCGCGGGAGTGGAAAAGAATCTTTCTTGGTTACGCTGTTACGTTTTCTATAGTCAATGCATAGTCTCATTGAGCCGTCTTTTTTCCTTACAAGCACTATCGGTGACGACCAGGGAGAGTGAGATGGCCTGATAATATTACAATTGAGCATATCACTTTGAGAGTATCCAATGCATTCTGGTAGAAGATTGGAAGCCGCCTAGGTGGGACCCGGATGGGTCGTGCGTCCCCCGTGTCAACGCAATGCTCCATCACATTTGTCCTACCCGTAGATCTCCAATCCAGTCAAATATGTCTTTAAATTCTTCAACTTAATCACTTAACCTCTTGGCGCTAGTCTGATCAAGATGCACTGGGATAAGTTCTATAGCATTATAGGTAACTGTACACACAGGTTACCTAGCCGGTCTAGGAATACGGAAAAGAAAGGGGACCTTAACAGAGGCTGTGTGCAGAAGGCGCCTGCCAAAATCTACGGAACATTTAAAATTATTCAAGAAATCAATACAAATTATACAATCCCAAGTTATGTCTGGGGAGACAATAAATTGATGGGTAAAACTTAATCCAGCTAAATCCAAGGAAAATTCTACCAGACCAGTATGCCTAAGGTTAGCGCCGTTGGCCGTGTGAAGGGTAAAATTGGGTTTATCACAGTACCGAATCTTAGTCTGGAATTCTAGGAAAGGCTGCTGACGTACTAACGAGCATCCAGTGCCAGAATCTACTAAGCAGGAAAGAGTAGTTTTACCTACAGTACCTCGGACTAAGGGACAATTAGTAGAGCCTAAGCATTAAATAACTGCATCAGGAACAATTTAGTACTCACCGTCAATGGGTTTTGGGCCTGCGTCAATGACATCGATGGTGCGGCGGGCTTGGGGTCTTTGCGGTCGTCGGGTCTAGGGCCGACGCTAGTTTCTTCGCCGGGGAGAAGAGCCACATAAACAAGACTGCCGAGGAGACTTACTGGAAGCGTTACGGGAAGAGTGGGGCTGGACGGCTGTGACACCAAACAGCGACCGTGATGGTTGTTCACAAACGGCCTGGAGGACTTCCTCTTCCCGAGCCAGGGCAAGAGCTTTCTCGAGGGTTGGCGACCGATCTCGCAAGAGGATCTTCCGGATCTGGGGATCACGGACACCAGCAACCAGTTGCTCAAGCACCCGATTACTCAGGGCCTTGGCATCCAGTGTTGGGAAAGCCCTCCGCCCGAGGAGCCGAAGGGCCAGCTGGAAGTCTTTGATCGACTCCCCTGGTTGTTGATAACGGCGATGGAAGTCCGCCTGTAAGACCCAAGGGTGTTCAAAACTCCCGAAGATTTCGCAAAGACCATCGAGGACAGCCGAGGGAGCTGTGGCCGCCGAGATGTCTGCCTGAAAGGGCGAGATCGTAGACCTCGTCGTCCAGAAGGTCCAGGATGACCCCACTGTGCGCCCTTGCATCGAGACCCTGGAGGTAGTCTTTGCAACAGGCCTCCCAGCGAGCGAACTTTGTTTCGCAAGTCAGCTTCTCTGGCAGGGGCGAAGAATGCACGGTGAGCTTCTGCAGCTCTTTGACCAATTTCCCCCCAGGGAATATTCGCCCATTTTGAGAAGAACACCGCTGCCACCAATTTGTAACGTGCCCGAGACGTACAAGCAGCGACCCAGAAGGAAAGGAAGACGTGGATGTGTACATTATACTAGTAACCTAAGTACAGTAAGAAACTAATGGGAAGGGGAACCTAGATACCAAAAATAATCTAAGTCCGTTGGATAGCTGTTCGGTTGAGATCCGGGAGGAGCGACGGACGGGCTGCGGAGATAGTTCCTGGTCGTAGATGCGGCTCGGAAAACGGGGGTCCAGGATTTCATTCCTCAGCCGTATTTATAACATCTCCATTGACAAGGTCGGATCCCACCAGTGATGATTGGTTGAGTTGCATTAGGGAAATGAATTTAAACATACTTAAGCTAGGTTTATTTTCTTTACATTAACATTTAAACTATATTGTTATGTTATAAAACTTTATAAGAAACATAAATCATGTTTAAGAGCTAGACGTATAAATAGGATGAAGAATCGCGCGCACGCCCCTCAAGGGGCGCGTTTTCTAGAATTTTCTACGGACGCGCGTGGAACACGTGGTTAGAACTTTCTACAGTTTACTATCATTCTAAACTAATTCATGTGCCAGTTACCTCCACTGAACACTGTAGAAAGCATCGAAAACGACGTGTTAACTTTCGTTTTGGTTTGCGTGTCGAGGTCATGCGTTCGACAATAGGAAGGTTTACCAAATCAGAAGTCAGGGAAGATGGATCAGGTAGGACAAGCTTTTACTGAGGCGACGAGCTTACAAGGGGCTCTGCACGCAGCTGCAGCTAAAAGTCTCCACAGGCTGGTTGTGGTTATGCATGTCCGTTGCTGAGACCACTTGACCCCAGTGCGTCATTTGTCACCTGCAGGCAATCAGTGAAATGACGCATGTTGATTTGTTTGGAGTACTTGCGAGCCTGGTACAAAAACTCGGGTATTCTCTGCAGGAGCGTAAGATGGACGGTGTGAGTCAGGAACATCTGAGAAGTGAACAGTCTGGCGGTTCATATATCTAATCGAAGTGAATTTTAGTAAACCCCTACAATGTCGTTGTGTGAATCTAGACGAAAATAAACCATGACTCAAAATATATAATGAGAATGTGGATTATAGGCAAATTCCGATGTGCACACCGAACATGTTTTATTTCACAGTGACAGAACTTGCAGCGTACGGTTTGAGATATTTGACTGCTCATGACATTCCTGTTCATATTATTAGAAATCTATATGTACAAATTTGACTGGTTTGAACAATGGTTCATTTTTTCGGATTTAAGATTTTTGGACACCATAACAAATTTATCAAAAGACAGACCACTGTGAGAGTAAAAGGAGTTGCTTGACATTTCCAGTTTTATTTTGATACATTAATTGGGGTAAAGATTTTATAGTAATTTCTCTTTAACTGGTTTTCTGTATCTATCCAGTCCACACTGTACAGTATGTTTTTATTTCGAAAACTTAGAAATGGTTGTCCAATATTCTGGTTTTAAAGCAATCCGGTCCATTTTGTACGAACTAATACGGCCACGGAAAGAAATTCCGATCATCTATCTAAGCGGAAGTTCAAGTTTCGATGAAGGGCAATTGAAAAGACAGCCATAAACGATCCCCCCTAAAATCGCCTCAACATTGCTAAAGGTTTTGAGAGGCAATTCAAATTTTCAGAAAAATAAAATGTCTTCTCAGCTACAGAGCCAAAAGTATGGAGAAATGGTAATTCTGCGTCGCAAAACGGAAACCAGTAAAGCAAATGCAGACGATTAAGGTACTCAACCAGCCTGCTTAGACAAACGTCGTATTGGAAGAAACGTTAAGGTAAAAGGTAAGGTTAGTGACTTGCTCAAAATAAAATTACAGTTAGGACTGGTGGTGAGGCTTTGTACGTTAGTAAGTTGGTAAGTTAGTTAGTTAGTTAGTTGGTTTGGAGTGCTGGCTGTACAAAAGCTTCGATCAGTTGAAATGGGCTTGAATCGCATCGAGGCCGACGAACTTTCGAGAAAATGGATCTAACAAACTCTGCGTTGATTTTGTGTGGCTTGATTCCATTAAGCTTTATTTGAACAAAGCACGTTGTACCCAACTACATATGTTTATTACATAACTAATTTTCAATTTTTTTATTCAGTAAGCTGAGTGGATTAATGTGCTCAACCTTAGGTTTCGTCGAAGTCACTACCTGCCTTGCATTGCCAAAGGTGCCATACCTTTTGAATCGAAAGAGAAAAATAAATAAAACAAAAATTTTAAATCGTAAGAAAGATATAAAAGGGAGAAGTTTACATTGTGAGATAATCTGTTGCTCAGCGGATGTTCCGATATCGTAACAAAAGTAAAGCATCATCGGTTATTTAAGAAAGAAATTCAGAGCACAAACATATTTAACTGCTCTTGCGCTTTGTATTTGAGAAAAGGAACAAAGTGTACAAACAGCACAACCTTATGCCAAAGCCTCCCTTACACTTCTGTGCAGTTTATAAAAATGTGAGTGGGTGTGGTGTTGGAACAATCTATTTTAGGTAGATGAATATTTCCGGCAATGATAAGGGAGACTGAAATAGCCCTTTCCGGCTTATTAGTTATCAATCCCAACCACAGGTGGTTCACCACCCAAGGATCGAACCCGCAACCTGTTGCTGGGAAGTCCAGCAATCTAAACATTGAGCCAAGGGCTCGTTGTCTTGCCGGTTTAAAACGAGAATATCAACTTACATTCGTTGATGGAGGCTCGCCGATCGCTAACGGACCTCACTTGTTTCGCTCTGCCTTGAGGCTCACTCTCGAGCCCCACAAACAACTGTACAGTGGCTAGTAGTAGAATAAGCAGATCAATATTGCCGGCAAAGAAAAGGCTCAATGGTTAGAGTGTTGCTGGTCCAATCCTCGGGTGGGGCACCATCCGGGATTGGGTATGGCTCGCTGATGACGGCTAATAAGCCAGAAATGGCATTCCAGTTGCCCTTGTCTTTGTTGGCAATAGCATCTACCTTATTGAGTTAACGTTCAATTTGCCTTATTTTATTGGCCTGGAATTTTATCTCTGCAGTTATGCCTACGATGCCTAGTTGTTGGTTTTTGTTGCAGACATCTGATGAGTGGCTGATAGCCATTTGCAAAATTGTTTATAATTGTAAATAGTTGTAATTTGGTAGCATCTCTAAAGGCAACCAGAGGCACTTAGTGTAATTTAATCCACGCAAAATGTCACGTGAGAACAGATACTGTTTATCAATTAAACATTTATGGATAAAGCATTTTTTTCTAATGAATATTGTTGAACTTCATTTGAATCAGACAACATTTTGGTTGCTGGTTGTACAATTCAAATTTAACCATCACTAAGTGCAGGACTGCTGCAAAAGTACGATGCATTTTTTGCATCTTCGACGATCCTGTCTATTTAAATGTATGAAATCATGTGTTTTGTCTTGCTGATATGCAAGATAGGGGAAAATGACGGTACACCTAAGGTCAAAGATCTCATAACCACAACTGCTGCTTTGCCTCTGCAAGGAATTCGACGTTTAATTCTGTGACGCCCAGATAATATCTGTCAAGTAAACACTGTCACAGAGAAAGAAAAAGGCTCTTAGAGGACCCAGAGTGCAACAACTAGAACAGGTCCTGCCTGCTTCTTTCCTAGATTATTCGAATACGGTAGACCTTGTGACCTCGCACCACCTACCGGTTTGTGACAGTGCACTTATCTCTAAGTGGTTGTGTTTTGGTACACGCGGCATACCTGACAGCTGTGCGAGCATTAGGTTTCTGCAGTTACATTTGATACACTCGGTTTGATCCAGTCTAAACGTAAATCCAAATTTTATGACTTTTAAACCTATTCATATGAGCAAGGTACCCAAAACTTTCCCTCCGACCATGACCAAGCGTTGATGTTTATATATATTTGCCTATCTAAAACATCCTGTTATTTGTGCTTTATATTTTACACTGTACTAAGAAGATCAGCATTTATAAAATGACAAACAAAGCTTTTTGAGGTCAAGTTCAACGCCTCACGCATCTTGATCACAACAAATATTAACTGAACTTTTCTTGAATTATTTTAAAGGAACTGAAGTAACTACCTATGTATCAAGGAGTTTCCGCAAAAACTTCCACAACCTTTTTTTTTAACTAAAAACATTTGTGTTTTATTTGCTCATGATGTGGACTGCAAGTGGAATTTTTTGGACAGATGATGAAGCCAAAAAAACTGACTTCAACTGAATAGATCAATTTCATAATTTATCAGACAAGTTATTATTGAACTCAGATTAAAATAACGTCATCTATTTTGTTGGAACGCAACTATGCATATCCTTTGCTCAGAGGCAGTTTATTCTTGATTGGATCAAATCTTGCTATATGTGTTTATTCTTTTCTCTCTTCTCTGCTCTTTTCTTCTCTCTTCTTCTTTTCTTTTCTTCTCTTCTTCTTCTCTCTTTTCTCTCTTTTCTTCTCAGTAGGTGCGAACACAATGCTGAGTGATACGTTTGATGGATGTTTCTTGGTTGCACAAACAAGTCTGCCAAGTAAGATTTTTAAAACTGTAGCTTCTAAATGAAACAACCAAAGAATGACGGATGATTACTGAAAACATACGTTTTTCGGGGTAACAAGAACGTACTAACCGTCATCTGCCAGCAACCCTCAACCTTGAAGCGTCCGATGACGCATACGTAATCCCTCTGGGACCCATGCAGGACGTCTTTTTATGGCTACCGACAGCTAAAAATCCACAGAACAGAAAATGTTAGACTCGCTGACCACCGTTCTTATCCCCTTTGCATTATTAGTGGTTGCATGGTGACCCCCTACGAAGAATTTACCAGGGAAATAGAAGTCCCGACTACGCATAAATTAATGCGCCATGTCTGGTTTATTAAGAAACACATCCGAGATAGTTCTCAAATCATTCGTCTTTGAGTTCTGCACAGTATATTTTTAGGTATTTACTTATTTACCAAAAAATGGTTGTCTGCGTGTATGGAAAATTATTTAGCTATTAAAACCCTTTGTAAGCAGTGGTGATTTGGTGACAAGTCATCTTCCAAATCCAACGTCACAGGTCTTTGGTCTATAATGATTACTAAATACTTATTTGTCATAGGAAAAATCGATAAAACTGCTACTATCAACAAAGATAAAGCAAAGACGTTTAAGCTGTAAGAAGCCATTTTTAGACAAAAAACATTATACCCAATCAAAAATGCGATGAAGATTATAATAATGACAAATTCACCATATATGTCACACATGGACCCCTAATGTGATCTATCAGACGGTTAATAGTTTTTTCATTTTACTGTTTATGCAACTGTTCTGGATATATGATAAACCGACTTCATCGAAATATGCCTCTTTTAATTTTAGGTTGCTTTAAATCATTCCAAATACCAACGTTATGTTCAAAGCTATTTTCAACTGGGACAATGACTATCGTTTTATGTAAAATCCTCAGTTAACAACAGAAAACAACCAACAAATATTACTTTTCCCCAAGCGATAGTGTGCAGTCGGATCCAGCTCCGACACACCTGGCTAACGTTTGGTCAGCTTATAAAAACCAGTCCTAGGAATTTTCATGGGATCTTGTTGATTTAGCTTTTTTAAAAGTTGCTTATTGAGTCTGAATTCAACAGAGTGTATTCCAATTCAATTTGAATATTAACAACGACCGTTATTTTCCCAGACATTGCGGTTTAGAAGGCGCCAGACGTATATTAAATATTCCTACTTACGTCACCTCGTGCACGTTTAAGGCGCTGGCAACATCTGAGATTTGGTTTAATATTTCATTTAATATTTTTCTTACAAACTACCCAAAATTTCGCCAAAATGACAATGACAAATGTGCAAAAACGTGTCGCAAAATAAAGTTGAAAATTTAGTGAACTTTTCAATCTAAGGATTCACCAAGCGGTTACTGAAAACATGAACTCAGAATAAATGCGTTGCTTGCGTTATATATTTCCATCGGTTTTCAAGATTTCACTTGGAGCGCATGGGCCGAATTAATTGTTGCCGAGCTGCAAACGCCAAAATAACAGTTTACTTAGATGGAACCATGCACGTTTCGCTTGAAATAAAACGTTCAGTTGTCGAGGAAGAGGCGAACTATCCATTTAACCAAACATTTTGTTAAATAATCCAAAGAGGAATTTCATTGGCTGGCGTCAGTGTGAAGCACGGATCCAGAAAAACTTTTAACACATGATTTTGCCCGTTCTTTTGTGACGTAGGTATATCCTTATACCCAGGTGAAAGAAACAATGAACTCCAAATGTAATGGAACTGAATCCATCAGTTATAAATTTCTGAAAATGAGGTTTCTAAATTAAATCTCACACAAAATTTGCGAGTTATGTTTTTACATTTTGTGATGCAAATTCCTCAAGACTCCTTTCATCGGAATTTCCTATCGGATCATTTGGGCAAGTTCCACCAGGCCATTTCAAATTCGAGTTGCACTATGGCAATAAATTCCTTAGAGTTAATTGCGCGAAGTAGAGATATAAAATTACTTCTTTGCCACTGTTTATTTCCGAAACTTACCCCGTTCTCTTAATTTATTTTTCGTGTGCTGTACACTTCACCACGAATAATTTTGGATTGCAGGTGTCCTCAGAAACTTATTCCGAGGTATTTTTATAAAACTAAAGTAACACCCCTCTAATGATTCAATTCCAGAAAATATGTGCCGAGAATTCTTTCTGAAGTATCTGAAAATTTATACAATTATTGCTGCTCTTCTGCTGAAAATCAAAATTATCAAAATCTTCACAAAACGCTTCCTCATGCCAAACTTCGAAAAGAGGGACTGTAGTCGCAATTAAGTTCCTACGTACAGCAAAGGGATTTCTGGAAAACGCAAAGGATGGTTTCAGCCCCTACCATTCCTGTAGAAGGTGTTATTTGGTTTGCTGGTTTTCTCACTTCCTTTACCACTGATAATCTACAAATGGTCTGTGATCTCTGTGAGGCATTTACTAAAGTTTCAAGCGGACGCCTCCTAGGAAATCCGGTAATCTAAGCGGTTAGGCATTATCGAGTATTTTTACTGCTACTGGTGATCTAACATGTTGCCAAAATTTCTCTTACTCCGTGGCTTAGCAGTGGTTGATACAAATCGATGCTAATCGAGTTTTTCCTTCCTGTTCGAGATAAGCACGTCGAATGAAGTGCATTCTGCTTACGTAATCTAAGCTTTCGATAGTGTGTGATACTTGAAGCTAGCTGCTGTCTTCCGTTGCGCATTAACAACTACAAAGCTCTGTCGAGTTGCGCTCATTACTCATGCTAGTTAGCCCTACAGCATTCATAATTTCTCATTGATTTCTGTGCTTTCCCCGTCCTCCTTATCAAACGCTCTCATAATTTGCCACAAGTGTACGTTATTTTGGAATCACCTGCAAAACGACCCTAGATATTCGAAAAATCCGTCCCTTGTAAATATTTTTGTATTTTACTTTAAGTTGCCGGCATGCACGACCAAAACGATCAGAAAGGCCGCTCCTGTCTCTCAAATTTGCCAACTTGCCTGGAGGTCTTGACTTGGGCCTTAGAAGAGGATGAACACAGATTTCCGCAAAGCATTCAAAACTGTCCCGCATCACTGCCTTCTGCATAAGCTCAGCGCACTCGGTATCAGGGATTGGTCGAAAACAGCGCGTCTGTATCGGATGAGTTATGGCAGACTAGGGTGAACGTGACTAGCGGTGTGCCTCAAGGCTCGGTTCTTTGACACTTACTCTTTATCCTATACTTTAATGACAACCTACAGGAACTCAACTGTAGAAAAATATTGTTTGCCGATGACGTTAAGCTCTGGGAAAGTTCTTAAAGGGACCAAACAATCAAAAATCCCTTCAATATAATTTGAACCGACTGCAGACGTGGTTCGAGATATGGTTAATCGAGTTCAACGTGCAGAAGTGTGCCGTCCTTCATCTTCGTCCAACCAAATATCACTCGAATCAGTGTCAAAGCATATCACCTAAAAGGCGTTTCTCTGCCCGCAGAATCTTTCCCAGAAGGATCTTGGGGTAGGGATACAGAACAACATAAAACCAGCAGTGCAGTGCATGAAGGCCGCAAAAACTTTCCATAGGAGTATTACATGGAATCAAAATAACATTTTTACACTTCGACAAAGACATTATGACATAAAGACAAATGACATAAAACCATGGTGGCCATGATTGGAAAAAAATAAAACATACCTCGAAAAAGTACATAGCCGTGCAACAGAGCTAGTAATTGGTTTTAAAGATCGATCGTACATAGAAAGACTGCGCTGCTTTAATCTATTTCCTCTGAGGTATAGGCAGCAAAGAGGTGATCGTATCCTGGTTTAAAAGATAATACATGGCCTTGTGGATGGAATGAACTTGCAGGAGATGTTCAATGGCACCTTTCTCCCAATTTTCGTGGGCACTCGATGAAGCTGCACGCAAAAATGTCCAGGCTGAAATTCCGCTTTGAATTTTTCGCGCAAAGATAGTAGAAAGCTGGAGTATCTCCCGCAATCAGTCGTGCAGTCGACATCCCTTCAGCTTTTCAAGAATGGCTTGGAGGACTATATGTGTCCCCTGCTTTCCCTAGACAGTTTGAACCTCAGCTAAGTTATATATAAAACTAGTACACTACTCACATCTTTTGAGTAACCTGTTATAGGTAATATATATAAGTTTTATATATATATATATATATATATATAGATCAGAGATGGTATGCATTCGCAGCTGATGTAATGAAAAAAGGAAGGGGTTTTTTCGGAAAATGCGAGTTGTACTCGTCGTCAGATGAAATAAATATAAGTGAGTGTTAGAATGTCGCCCTAAGCAGGCTGGCATGACAGGGACGACAGACCATTGGCTTGTGAAAAGATGAGTCATGTTAGATTGTAAACTAGGGGAAAGGGTAGGTTGAACAAATATGGTTCCTGGTGCTGCAGTGGGAGGATGGATGGTGGAGCAGTTGTATTCCGGGTGGCTGGGTTGCTGGTTGTTGTTGTGGAATTCGGACGGGGGTAGTGAGTCGTAAACGTAGACCCTCATAATGGATGTGCAGGTCAACATGGCGGTGGATACTGTCCACACAGGAGTACCAGGCCTCGAAGGATTCCCTCACCTCTTTTGTGTTGACCATGGAGACGACCTCAGTTTCATCCTAATTGAATCGATGGTCACACTCGAGCGTGTGTGCAAAGACGAGAGACAAAGGGTTTCAGCAGCGGTAGGCCCAGGCGTCGACCCGTATGCCCAATATACACACAAGAGATATTTGCGCAGGGGATGCGATAAATTACGTCGGTTTGTTTATTTTTGAGGATTGAATTCTTTATTCGGGAAAGTTTGGTGCGTAGTGAGGATGCTGGCTTGTGAGTGACGTGTATACCAAGGCGATTCAACTGCCGAGCGATTACCTCAGAGGCCTTCTTTATATAAGGCAAGGAGTCGAATTTTTGTGCCACAATTTTCCCGTTCGTAGTGGGACCTTGCGGTTGTGCCTGGTGCCTGAGGCATTTTTTTACAAAACTAACTGGATACCCGTTACACCGAAACAACCGATACAGGCAAGCAAGCTCTTTTTTAAGGATATCATCGCAGTTGCAGAAACGGTATGCCCGGTGGAAGAGAGTTCGAATACAGCTTCTTTTGTGAACTGCCAGGTGGTTGCTTCCATAGTTGATGATAATCTCTGCATTAGACTTTTTCTTATGGACGCTTTTTGCGAGATTACCATCATGTAGCTTTTAGATTCTAACGTCCAGAAATGGCAGGCTGTCTTCTACTGCCTCTTCACGAGTGAACTATATGGTTGGGAAAAAACCATTCAGTCTCTGGTGCAGTTTCTCGACTTCACTGTTCTTTATTACGAAAAAGGTGACATCTACATATCTTAGCCAGATTTTGGGCTTGAGAATTTGGAAAACCTCTTCTTCTTTTCGCTGCAAAACCGATTCGGTGAGTAGCCCTGGTTTGGCGAGTCCATTTGGATGCCCTTTTCTGTTGGTAGTCCTTATTGTCGAATTAACAGTAGTTCCTAAGGCAGAGTTTGAGCAGTCAACAGAAAGTGTTGTTACCTGAACAGCCACCACACTTCCAGTTAACGAGTTTCTTTGAATTGATTAATCTTTAGCTGGCCATTTTACTAGAGAGGTTTTGATAAACGGTCTATGCCAAAACATTGACTTAAATGATGAAGTGCATAGAGCAATTTTGAAATTGAGATACGTACGGGCATCCGACTGTTCATAGATGGGGTTAATTTGTTAGTTCGAATAGAAAGCCTTGTAGGATGTAAGCAGTAGGTGTATTAGGAGCACTAAATCATCAGTCTAAAATCCCGGGTTGCAGGGCAATACAGGAAACACAAGTGTGAGGAACGAATTCTGCACGGAATACTGAGTTAAAATCTCAGGTAGCAACGTTCACTGGATAATCAGTGGCTATTGGTGTCTGTGTCCAATCATGCCTAAGATTGCGTCAGACAGTGGTGGAAGTTGCATTAATATGGTTGTGAAACCAGTTCAAGTGTTGTCCAGTTGGTGTCACATTACCCGAGGGGTGTTATCGATACTGGCCCACGCTACATTGGCCAACGTGTTGTGTGGTCAAGTGGGACTTGGGTAGCGGCACGTGCGTGTATCTAAATGGAAGTCGGTAAAGTGTCTGCAGTTCAGGAAGTCTGAAACCGCTCGCTGTGAACTTGCATGGCCCTGAGGCAGTAGGGCCTTGACAAGTACGCCGAACATAGCAATAGCATCTTTCGGCCACAATCTATCACGTTTATGTCAAAACATTTCAAATTTTAGATTGTTATAAAAACGAAACTTTCTGAGTGTAGCTTCGAAAAAGTAAATGGGCTGTATCCGAAAAAAAACGAAATTCGTGGACTACGAAGCAATTCCAGATCCCTGTAGCACATATTATCTTTCCAATTTACATTTTTATGCTCACGTATGTTTAAAACCAACTGTATTGCTCATATTTTGCCACGTATATACGCCTTAATTGTGTATTGTTATATCGTATAGTGTATACTTTGAGGGTTAAGGGCGTAGTCCTTAAACGTGTCATGGTACGATACACCTTAGTTGAAATCACGAATTAAATGTAATGGTTGGCTGAAGATTGTCCTGCAGGGAGTGTCGTCGGTGTCCAGAAATTAAGCAGTCTAACCACCGTTTGCCCATATCCACGGTATTCAACGTCATTATTTCGCTTGCGAGTGACTTCTATGTTCGAGACACTCGTACACTGAACTTAAATTTCCGTTGATCAAGGCGCATGCATTCGCTTTTGACCTCGTATGGAGGACCACGCAGGTGAGTTATATTTGTTTACTCAAAGAAATCTTTGGATTTCCGCAAACAAGCATGCCCGTGGATAATTCGGGATAGACGGTCAAATCTCAATCGTCTAAAGGATAAATGAAGCATGCTAAGCTTGATAAGTCTTTCTGGATCTGGTATTCCGTATTCCAAATGCGGTCTAACGAAAGAACTGAAAATCTGCTAAAACAGTTTGGGAGGAAAGACTATGAAAGCGTACCTGATCCAGTGCATGATGCTCGTCGCTCTTACCCTCGTTTTGTGTCTGGAGGGCATAAGGTCGGAAGCTATCTAGATACTTAGATATTTGTGGGTAAATACGTTTTCAAGTTATTTTCCGTTCAGGTAGTACTGGTGTTTGGGAAAGGTCGTCTTCCAGATTCCAATCGTAAGAATACACATTAGGGTATATTAAACTTTAGAAGCCACCTGCTGGATCAGGCAGCCAATTTGTCAAGGTTTTCTTGTAGTTTCTGCGCGTGGTCAAGTTACGTAATGGTATTCCAATTTTTTATCATTTATAGACATTATGGCATCACAGTGAAGCTTATCAGTGCAGCCGTTTATATAAAGGAGGAGCAGAAGAGGACCTAAGACTGAACCCAGCGAAACACTACTTTCTACTGTTACCCACTCAGGTTCAGCGGTGCCATCAAGTACTTTTTACAGTCTATATGACAGGAAACTTTTGATTCATTTAAAAACGTTTCGGGACCGCAGCGCTGGAATCGGGTCACGATTTCTTTGGTTATTGCGGATGAAACCTTATAGGATCCTGGATTCTCGAAAGAGTTCTGTAGTATAGTTAGCTCACAGATCCTTCGGAGTCGGTTTGCCTCACGCTTAAAGACACCCGTTTTCGTTTGTATTTTTGCAAGTGTCCAACACTTCCCGTTCGTCGAAACCACTTCCACAATTATCTGCTCCTTTAAAGGAGATTTGGAGTTCACGGTTTATCAACAATGGACGATTGTTTGTTTTCTTTCGTTTTAGGGGACAATTAAGATGAATTATTGTTTCAACCAACGAGATGTACGTTCTCTAGCATTCGACCACAGTTCCCCGTATTGCGTTTGTCCCCGGTTTTGCTGAGATTTGCGCGCGCATGCTGGAGAAATCTCCCTTCTAGATGTTTTCTTCCCGTTGCTTAAGTGAGTCAGCCTGTGAGAACATGGAATACACGAAGAGCAGTACAGCGTTGTTGCTAGCACCCATTGGCGGTAGATCTTGTAAATTTGGTACACTATCTTCGTCTCGGGTGAACACGAGGTCAAGAAAATTAGAACGTTGCCCTTCCCTAACGCCTTCCCGAATGCTACATTTTGCAAGAGTAATTGTTTGCCAGCCATCTCAAGCTAGCGTTGACAGATTGTATCCATTTTACCCGAAATAGTCCACCTTACCCAGTCGATAGTAGGACCGTTAAAGTCTCTAACGATAAGGACATCTTGGTTCAAGCATTTCTTGGTCAGCTCCGTTAGGAGGATGGCATCGTGTTCGACATTCTGGTTTGGGGGACGGTATGCAGCTGTGAATGCCAGTGGTCGGGTGTACTTAGTTGTTCTCGAATATATTTTGAGAACCACGTTTCTGCCAGGGCAATTATATCTGGTGTTTGTGCATCAACAAACGTCCAGAGCTCATTCATTTTATTGAGCAGGCTCTGGACATTTTAGTACATGACCTTTATCGTCCATCTTCTCCGCAAGGGCCAGCTGTGAGGATATAAGTAATCTGCCACAGGAAGCAATAAACTCTTCATCAGTATGATTTTCTTTTCCCATATTTGAAGCCATTTTTCTCCATTTTCCGTCCTCTTCTTCAAATCACTGCTGGCCTCACTCCAGCACTTCCTTTTCGATAACGATTTTATGAGGCCGTGGTGATGACAGTTCATGAAAAGCATTCGCATTCCATATTCGGAAGGCAGTGTGCATTTAAATAGGTTCAGAACAGATTCAGGTCATGTTCTACTCTTTCCATTGAAATCTAAGAAGTTGATTCAGGAGTCCCTTTTATGATGTCATTTCGTTTGTGGTCAAAATGCTTGCCTGGTAACTTTATGCTCTTATTTGCTGTTAGTTAGCTTCTAGTGCTTACGAAAAAATATAATTATTATAGGCATGAGATAAACTGTAAATTTCAAAAAGGACCCTTTTTGGGATAGGTATAAGAAACCTAGCATTATTTGAAGAGAAGAGTGAAGGTGATGTTAAAAATGACTTCTAACAGGAAGTTTTAAAAAATTTGAAGATTTATTCAATTTCTGATCTTTAGCAACTTCACCTGAATTAATATGCAAATAAGCTTAGAGATGACTGTTTAGGGATGGGTAAGGCTTATACACTTGAAATCGATAGGTGGGATGAGCTTTCACAAAACTTATAGTTTTCACATTACTCTTAGAGCAGTCAGGATTCTTACCCTCCTCATTGATAGTCAACATGGAGTTGCCTATAGTATGCTCATTGATTTCTTGATCAAATTTGCATTTACTATGTATTATCTTTATGATTACTGGTTCTCCATGGATAAAACGTATTCAGCTACGTCATTTCGTTCACTTTAGCGGGCTTTGTGAACAAAGTTGGCAGATCTGCTGAAGAAGGTTCTTTCGCTTTGCAGGTAGCCTTATAACGAAACCCTTCATCATTTTGCAGGGAGCAACTAATGTGTCTCTCCCAAGATATGTGCACTTGGAAAAAGCAGCTGCTGAAAGTAATCAGGTAACATGACTTAACAGCCAACTGTTCCATCCATACGTAAGTGTTCTGAAACATCACACGGATTAAAACTACTAAAAACTAATGTGTAGAAAAAACTGACGCCAAGTGGAGAAATTTGTGTCTTAAGTAGAAAACGACAAAAGGACGGTGAAAGCGACGGAGGATAGTTAGAATGCAGACTCATGAAAACCTAGCCGTCTTAAGTAGCAAGTGTTGATTGAGGATTGCAATAATCTCTAGACTAGATCCAGAAAGCTACGCAACGAGGGCGATGAGTAGAGTCAGCAGTTCAGTTGATATAACGTCTGGGGGAATGCGATCGAGATGCGAAGATCGATCGTTGCAATTGACTGCAAATGATTGAGGCAGACTAGGACAACAAATTAGACGCTGACGACATGCAGCAGCGAAAACAAGAGACGTCCTGTTGCGACTCAAAGTTTCACTGTGTGTATTTTTAAGCACCTTCAAGCATACGTAAATGAAGGTCCAGGTTAACAAAAAAATACAAAAAATGTAAATTTGTACAAATGCCAACACAAGTCCCTTCCCACGGAGTTTGTTATACGAAAAAACGCTCGATAATAAAAATGCGAAACAATATCACGAAAAAGTCCTGTAGCTCGGCAGGAAAATGAGTATAGCTACCAGAACGAGAGAAAATGAGTGTGCCAAAAAAGGAGTAGTTAAATAGGCGGGTGGGTGGTTGAGTTTGGCAGTTGAGTGGAAGGAACTGAAATGGGTTGATTAGATAGTAATTGTGTGGGGGATTGGGTGAAACAACGGGCGGTGGGATGCACACAAGGTAAGCAGGCTTATTTCTGTCGATAGAGACCGTGTCAGGCTTGTTAGCCTTCTGAATGACGTTATACTTGCCCACCCGTTGTAGCACCTTGCGTGGACCATCATAAGCGGAACAAAGAGTCTTGTGAACTGTGGCATGCCGGATGAAGAAAAGGGAGCAGATTTAAGTCATGTTGCTCAAACACGAGTTCTAGTGTCAGGCGAGTGGGAATTGGACGCAGTTAAGCAATGTGTTGTTTCAAGTGTTGCATGAAAGTATTCGACATGCTGGTGTTTACATTGAAGACTGCACAAGTTTGCCAGGCAGGTGGAAAGGTGTACCGTATATAAGTTCGGCCGCAGTGTATTGAATGTCCTCTCTGAGAGCTTACCGAATACCCAAAAGTACGAGGAGTAGGTTGTCACTCCACGCATTTGTGTCTGAGTAAGATATGAGTGCTGTCTTGAGTTGACGGTGCAGGTGCTCCATGAGGCCGTTTGAAGCAGGGTACTATGCCGTGGTCTTGGTTTGCGCACATTCAAGCATTTTAGTGAACTCATGGAAGAGACATGATTAAAATTGGCTTCCGCGGTCACTGGCAATCGTGGCTGTCACACCAAAATTGGCCATCCAGGGGTTAAGGGAGACCGTCACGCTATTTTCCGCGGATGTATCCGAGATCATAATTGCAATTGGCCGTCGCGTGAAACGATTGACTGCTGTGAGAATATGTGTATGCCCCCGTGAAGGTGGTAACGGCCCAACTAATTCTAAGTGGGCCTGATGGAATCGAACGTCCGGAACGGCAAATGTGCTTAGTGGGGAAATGGTATGACGGTGCACTTTGTTTTGCTGGCACGTCAAAAACTGCCTAGTCCAGAGGGCAATGTCAGAGTTCATCTTCGGCCAGACAAAGCGAGCAGCAATTAGTTTGCGACCAGCGCGGATGCCGGGAAGCGAAAGAGAGTGAAAATAGTCAAATAGTACCTTACGGTAGGATAGTGGAACAACAGGTCTGACAGTGCCTGCAGATTAGTTGCACAAAAGCATACCTGGTGATGCCAGAAGTGGTGCATCTCGAAGCTGCAGAGTACTCGAGGTCCACAGGTCAGCAATTAACTCGGCTTCTATTTGGAGGTCTGCAAGCTTCGCCAGATCAAAGTTGGAGGATAGGGTATTGATGTACCGTCCGGACAATGCATCAGCAACGACATTGTCGCTGCGTCGGTTATAGCGGATATCAGCAGGAAACTGCGAAATATAGTCAAGTTGACGCACTTCTCTTGGCAAGTACCTTTCTGACTTAGCCTTGAAGGCATAAGTGAGAGGTTTTTCGTCCGTATCAATCCGAAAATCTCTTCCCTATAAAAGGTGGCTAATATAAAAAAGGCAGGTATATAGTGAGGAGCTCGCGTGAGAAAGAACTGAAGCGAGTCTGAGCTGGTTTAGAATTTAGAATTTATATTTGGTAAGCGCCGAGAAGGCACTTTCGAAACGAATATTAGTACCAAAATAGAAGTATGAATATGTGTGCAAATAAAATGTACAAATATGTAATAATGTAGGCAGAACTTGTCCTGTTAGGTCAACAGTTAGGGATGTTTTGAAATAAATATTGAACTAGAAAATAGGCAGTAAAACAAAAACTATATCCTTGAAAATGACGGCAGAGCGTAAAAGGCCTTCATTTTCTAAAAGAAGGTAGCAGAAAAACTGTTAAGAAAATACGGTAAGGTGGTAGAGTAAGCTAATACTACAGTTGCATTTCAGAATGAGATAATAAAATGTCGATATGGTTCGTTCTCGATAACTAAGGCGCATGAAACGAAGTCTCATGAAAAGGCCCAAGTGGACGTGACGTCTCAGTATCTTAGGATCCAGAATAAAATTCTGATTATGGTAAGTATCCAACGAAACGGGAACATTATTCACTGTGAACGTCAAAATGACCTCCATCGACTGAATGACTGATGTAATAAGAAGATATAATGACTCTTGAGGGACTCGAGGTAGAGGAAAATAGTTTCAAGAAGGTCCCTTAAATTCCTGATGGCCCTTTCTTCGAGTCATGGCGAAAGCTGCTCAGGAAAAGATGAGGAAAATAAAAGGTTAATAGAATCAGTGTTAAGATAAATGTGCAGTCTTCGCTTGAATGCAGATAGATTAGTTAACGACATTATTCCAATTGCAAGTTATTCCAAAGAAAGCTATGTCTAGAAGCAAAAAAATCGAGAACGTTTAGATGTGGAGGATGCAGGAGGAGGTATAATTAATGCTGCATTTCCTATGCTACAAAGAAGACTAACCGGGGTAATGACAGAAAGCTTGGGGAGAGTTGAGTTATTAAAGGAGACAAAAGCCTGCTTCCAGTCTCCTGACACAAATAAATTTTAGCTTCGTCAGCTGGCATCTAGTTGAGTAGGTCGTATTTAAAAGAGTCTGATACAGGAAATGTTTTGAAATGTTTTTGGACATTTTAAATTTTTGAACGACCATATTTATTCATTAAACTGAAGAAAGGACACCAAAATTCAAGAATGGGATGCACAAACATACGATAAAGTCTTAACTTAATGTCAGGAAGGTAGAAATTATCAAAAATAAAGCCGAAAATCTGAGCAGCTTTGGCCGTAATTCTATCGGCATGAGGCGAAAGATCTAATTTATTGGTGCAGCTAAAGCCCACGTCCTTTATGGAGGAACATTTAGTCATAGGGTAACCTTTAAAAATAAGTGGTTGTGGCAGCCTTACAGGCCCAAAATACATGATTGACACTTTGAAGGCGAGGACTCCAATAGCCATGTGTAGCTCCACGCTGAAGGAGCGTCTGGGTCGAATATATTTGTTTAAGGCATCATTTGGCCGTAGAGTTAGAGAGGTAATACACGCATTTGAGGTCATCAACATTAATATAAGATTGAGAATGATTCACTATCGATGAATTAGTATTTATGTAAAGTAAGAATAACAAAGGACCTAACACGATACCTTGAAGGACACAACTCACAATCGGGAACACACTTCAGTATGAAGACCCCACTTAACCATTTTGTTTGCAATCAGACAGGTATGATCTTATAATGTCAGTAAGGTGACTACAAAGTCCTGTAGACGCTAGTTTAGCTAGATTTCGTCAATGTGTCACTTTATCGGATGCCTTCCTAAGTTCAAAATAGAAAACTACTACCGATAAATGATCCTTTCGAAGAAAGGTTAGATGATTAAGAAAATACACGTGGCAGGTTTCACAAGAGCGGTCCAGTAAAAATCCATTTTGGGAGGAGTTTATAAGTTGTTTTCTTTTAGCAAAAGTGCCTGATTGGTTTTTCCTTTAGTTTTTTGAAGAGTTAAGACAGAGAGGGCGTTATATAAACACCGCGATAGTTATGAATGTCAGAGCGGGAACCAGCTTTAAAAACTGGAATTATAATAGAAGTTTTCCAATTATCCGGGAAGAAACCGTTTTCGATTCATACTGAGGATAATTTGCTCAGGCAAGGAGGAAAATCTCTTAGCTGTTTAATAAGTGAGTTTTGAATGTTATCAGTTCCAACCGAATGTGCATTTTCTTGGCTGAGATATTTCTTTCTGAATACCTGAAGGTGATAAATTTATAGTTTTTAGATGTGCATTTGAATTTGCCAGCAGAGGGACTGAGGGAGTGAGGCTAGTTTCAATGGTATAGTGGTTGGCAAAAAATGAATTCAACAATTCTGCTTTGCCCAAATCCTCTATAACGAAATTTTGGTTACAGTTAAGTAAAGGCGGAGTGACATTCAGGCGCTTAGCTGATGACCGAATATGGAAGACTTAAGCAACAGATTTGGATGAATTGGCATCACCAAGTGCCCGAAACTCCCTATGCCTATCTCGCGCGATCCTTATTTTCAATGCTTATAAAATCCTTTGCACAATCCTTAAGTAAACTGACAAAGAACTTTTAAGGTGGATCGTAAAGTTGCTTTCGTGATTTTTTAAGTCTGTTTTGGAGACAATATGGAACAGTTAAATACACAGTATTTGAATTAAAAATCTTAGCGGGATAAAAGCTTCGATGTTTTTCTTTAAGGCTATGCAAAAGCTCATGGAACAAGTTTGGATCTTTAATAGAAATTATGCTATACCAATCAAGAGTGCTTGCGAAATTATTTATTAATTCATGGTTTGTGTAAGCAACGTCGTGGTTATTGCATTTTAACTCAGGCTTTGTAGAAAGGGAGACCGTAAAACAACAGTGAATTAGTGTGTGATCACTTGTGAATAGATCACGATCATACTTCAAACAGAAAGGGTCGACTTTATTTGAAAAATTAAATCTAAAATACTGTCATTTCTATTCACTGAACTAATCAGTTGGGACAAGTTTGTAAAGTTTATTGTCTCAACCAATTTCTGAAGGTTTGGTGGAGAGCACGTGGCCTGCCAGTCAATGTCTGGCAGACTAAAACCACCTACGATTATTTTGACATCAGATTGAGTCTCTGCAACTTTTTCCAACAGTTTACAGAGCTCGCTTTCATTTTTAGAATAACACGGAGGATTATGGACACAGCGAATTATTACTTTTTTATTGTGCGGACGAATGACTGAAACAAAGCATACATTTCTAAGAAAGGACTAAATTCTCAGCTGAAAGGGTAAATGTACAAAGGATGACTTATTATAAAGAATGCAACCACCGTCACGTTTTCCAGCGCGGTCTTTTGCGTAAAAATTGAAATTATCTAAAGTGAGCGTCTAGTCGGAAAGAAGAGGATGAACCCAGGATTCAATGATGCACAGCATATCTGGATCAAGCTCTAAAGCTACTGCTCTAAGCTCAGCCATCTTATTTTCAACTGATCTCGCATTGAGTGAAACTTAACTGAGCATATTCCTGAGCTGCAGGTTACGCTCATTAGTATTTATAAAAAAGGAAGATTTGCTGGTGGAGAAGAAAGGTGGAGTGTAGAAAACAATGTGGGAAAGAAAATTGCTCTGGTCTACAATTTGTCGAAACTTTACTGTTAAAGGAACTAAGATTATTGTACAGCGGCATATTTGGATTAAAGTCATGAAAGGGAAGACTATATTGTGGTGCGAAAAAGATAGGAGGTGGCATAAAAATAAAATTTTGAGGAAACATAGCATAAATTGGCGGAAAACGTACATTTTAAAACGGAATTAATGATTTCGAAAAACTGGTAGCATAATTAGAAGGCTTAATTATTTGCGAATTTTGGACACTTATTGGGTTAAGAAAAATGCTAACGTGAGCGTTTGTATCTGTTGTAGTTGCTTATGTGTAAGCAGGTTTTCTATCGGTAATGACATTACCGATTTTACTTCCTGGCTTAGCCAATGACTCAGATGTACTGGGGGTTTTCTTAGGTTTATTTTATTTGGCAGCTATATCAGGCATAGTTTGCTTGGGAGAGGAAAGAAGTGGCGTTAACATGATTTCACTCGAGACCAGAACAAGGTTAACGGGTGAAGATTCAGCTGGAATCGAAATTCTGTTGATCCGGAGGGCCATGGGCTTGCATTAGCTAGAGGGCAAACCTCTGAGATAACTGTTGGTATTGTAGGTAATGAGGGTGAAACCCCACTCTCCATTGAGGTTTTATCCCTATTGATAAACAACTTGTTTTTTTCAAATATTGAGCTGAGTGCTCATGCTTAGAGAAAACAAGGTCCACTTCAATTGCCGAAAAACTTTTAACCATAATTGGCGGGTTTTTCTACGATAAGACAACCTTTTTAGCTTCAGTAACTTTAAAGTTAAAGCTGCATGAGTAAAGGAAATTAAATACAACGTCCAGGGGGATTTTTCTCTTAGGGACGTTTTTTAAAAGCAAATTAAAACTTATCTTATGTCAGTCA
>WEDG01006419.1:0-40414 GCA_017591395.1 Schistocephalus solidus
AGCTCCGCCCGCCCTTCGGGAGCATCCGTTCGCCTGACTATCAGGCCTTACCGTAAACGACTTTGAGTTCCCATTTCCGCTGGCTTTTGGTATTTAATTGTAAAATTCTGGCTGATGGACCGGCACCGCCCTTTTCTGGCGACTCTGGTGCCTGGTGCAGAGGGAAAGTGCTTAATTGGTTCCGGTGACTTCCTCCAACGTCACGCCTGACGGCGACCAGTCTTCGTCTGGCAGGGAGTGCTGGGTCCGCACGGTCTCGGTGAAGGTAACGATAACGGCCTCCTTCTTCTGCACGTGCGGAACACCGTCTCCTGCTGACACACCTTCTTCCGCCTTCCGACGCGGAGAAGGCTACGGATACCCCACGGTCGCGGCGCTGTCGACCTCCGCTGGACTATGTTCTTCCGTCCGAGAGCGGATCGATATGGATGTTTGCCACCATATGATCCGCGATGCCGATGGTTGACAGATCACCGTCTCGTCATCTCCAGATCAAAATTCGACTGGGTAAATCCTTATACCAAACGGTACGAGGCCGCTATGGGTTAAATACTTTATTAAATATGCCTACCACTGTTTTGATTTCCAGCAAACTAAATAACCGAGAAACTGAAGAACCCGCATGCCCAGATAATAATGGCACCGTGGTTCACGGAATAGGAAAAGTTCATATTCATCCAGTCCACGTCCGATAATTTCGACGCGTATACCGTCGACACCAGGACTGGTTTGACGACAATGACGCCGACATCAGCAGCTGCCATTTCCGCGGAGAAGAATAGACTACAAGCCGAGAGGGACCTTCGGACTGGACGCCAACCGTCAGTCCTGATGTCGGCGCCTTGAAAGCATGAACGGTTTGCGTGGAGGATGTATTGGAGGATTTTGCCTCGGATGATCCGGAAGCGGTTGAGGGTAACCCGGTAGTATAGTGATCCGCAATGAAATGAAAACTTTCAGCGCCATCAAGGCCATCTACGGTCGGTGTATCAAGGGGTCCGCACCCTGCTCAGCTCTGACGGCAATGTAAACGACTGCTGACAGAGAATTGGTAAATTCTGAAGCGTTGGCCGAGCACTTCAGAATGTCCTTAATTGCTCATCAGCCATCTCCGTTGCCGCCATTAACCGGGTTCCCCGCGGGATATCGAAGTATCCAACTTGTCGCTTCATCGTCCATCCGTTCGTGCAGATTTCCAGCGGTAAAGCACCGGGATCCGACGCAATCCCACCGGAAGTCTACAAACACGGTGGGCCCCGGCTGATGGCAGAACCTTCACAACACCTTCCGCGAGATGTACCCAAAGACAAGTTCTTGATCCTCATGCGTCGAGTCGCGGACGACCATCTCACAAACGGAACCGGCGACTTTGTGATAATTCAGAGGCATCACGTTGCTCAAAATCGCCGGGAAGATTCTTCGCCCATATCCTTTCAATCGTCTTTAACGGTCACATAGTGGCCTCGAAAGCCAATGTGGCTTCCGCGCCGACACCACGGAACAAACGATATGATCTTTGCCGTCTGCCAGTTAAGATAGTTACCAGAGATGCGAACTCACCTTCGTGGATCTAACGAAAGCCTTTGAACAGAATTGCGACGGACTGTGAAAAGTCATGCAGGAATTTATTGTCCTGAGCGGTTCACGCAATATGGTGTCAGTCGATTCGACGAATCGCCCACTACGTTAACGGGACGGTATCCGAAGCATTCGTAGTGACTAATAGAGTAAAGCAGGGCTGCGTACTGTGGGTCTCCCCACCCCGTTCAGCTGCCCCATGTTCTCATTAAGTGCTGATGGACGCCTACCGTGATGAGCAGCTCATGTATTCGTGACGTCTACAGAACTGACGGGCGCTCTTCTCAACAGTCGGCGTATGCGGTGCGTCTAAACCGCAACCTATCGAACAGTCCATGACTTGTTTTCGTGGATAATCACGCCCGAATATCCGTGGGGATGGAGGAGGTTATGAAGTTGAGCATGGACCTCTTTCACGAAGCTGCCGCGCCGATTTTGGATTAACAATCAGTACAGCTAAAACGGTTGCTACGCGCCAGCCGCCCGTCCGTATTAAATGTCCTCGAATCAATGTAATGGTGTCGAACACAAAAACGTGGAACCTTCGCTTATTCAGGGAAGCACGATGTCGCGCAACACGAGAATCGATGACGAGCGTCGCCCTAACGGATCTCCTAAAATTAGTCAGTTTCAGTTGTCCTTCTGACCCGCTCTATTCATCCGAACACCAAACTGAAGATGTACAAGGCCGTCGTCTGTCGATTGTCGTCTTTATCTGAGCGGAAACCTGACCATCGACATTTCGAAATCCGCTTCAGAAGCTGAATCACTTTAACTTCAGTTGCCGAATACGCCGACGTAGCATTACAGATCCCATTCATGTCTGAGTGGACTGAATCTCAGCATCCATGCCATGCCTGAGTAAGTAACTTGCGATGGTGGAGCGGCCATCTGGTAAGAATGGACGACGAGCGACTACCCAAACGACTTTGTCGGTGACGTCGCTACGGGTTCTCCCGCCGGCAGGATGGCCAAAAACGACGCCAATAAGCGATTGCCTTTGAAGAAATCGCTGAAGCAACAGCAAATTAACTCGGCGACCGAGGACTCGCCTAAGATAGACTGCTGGAGAAGATCAGTGAAGACTGGTTCAGTAATCTATGAGGTTAACCAGGATCGCCGCCTGCCATAAGCGGCTCGAAAGTCACCAGCGCCCCGGACCAACACCGCCAATGCCCAGTTCTGCCAACATGCCCGCGCTGTCAACGCATCTTTCCGCGGCAAGAATTGTCCATAGATATCCTCGGAACGCAATGCACCAAAAACTGGACAATTCCACTTTTACACAATTTGCCAACCTCCGTCTGACTCCCCTAACCTCACCTGGCATCAATTCCATTACTCCTAACGCCATCATAGAGATCACATCCATTTAGTCCAGTTCGTTACCCCCACCACAACCTTTCGCCGCCTTCACTACCACCACCACCACCACCTCACCACCATCAGCGATGGGTCTCCAGCCGGTACCTTCCATCATGGACCAGATCGCATCCAGCATCGGTCTGGTCGGTCACTTGCGAATACATCACAGATAATCGGCGAGTCAGCGCCTGGAGCACCATCACACAGCAGAGATCGTCGCCTCCACCGTCTCTTTACTGTCTTCGCAAGATTCACTCATCGCATGGGCCCATTTGGTCAGCATGCGCATCCATGACAGCGACTCAATTACAATGTTGAAAACATTCCGATACACGCAGCGCACACCTCCGCTCCTGCCATTCTTAGCGCCCCTGCCACCCCCGTCCACCGAACACATCCCCCAGCCTCTACCGATTTTTCCTGGCCCGCCCGCAACTTCAACTCACGCACTCGGCCTGGAGCGGTCACTCCGCGAATCCATCGCACGAAGAACCAGTGCCTGGGGCTCCATTACAGTCGAAGCGCCTGCCTTCACTGCCCTTCACCTCGCTCCTGCACATTTACACCACCGCATGGGCCTATTAGAACACACACATACGTCTTCCAGCAAAAAGAGCATTTGACTTACCTGGCAGTGTGTACAGGTCTCGAAGAATGTTTCCTTCGCCACATCAGAACTCGTCATTGGGTGAACGTAGGCGCTGATGATGGTGGCGAACTTATCTCTCCGAATAGGCAGCCGGAGGCTCATCTGGCGATCATTGATACCCTGCGGCAGACAGGACACACGTCCCACGATGTCGTTCCGGATGGCAAAGACAACACCAACGTCGCGTCGCTCTGCCTTTGGCCAGCAGCTCTAGAAGAAGGTATAACCGGCACCCACCTCCTCCAGGTGCCCCTTATCAGCGAATCGGGTCTGATTGAGTGCAGTAATGTCCACCTTGTAGCGCGTCAGTTCCCGAGCGACAAGCGCCGTCCTCCGTTGAGGTCGGTTGCTCCTAGGATTGTCTAAAAGGGAACAAACATTCCACGATGCTAGTGTGAGCGGACTAACCCGAGCAGCCTGGAGGGTATGGCGCGCGGGAAGGGGACGGGGGTATTGTTGTTTGTTTGACTTTTACGACCGCGTATTTTTGCAATATGCAAGATGCGGCCAGCTGCAGAAGACGTGCTGCCCTTTTCGAGCCCCTTCCTTTGCGAGGAGGCAAGCAGTCCTGTCCCAAAATAGGGTTACTCGGACATCCCAGGCGCTTGCCGAACACCACTATGGGTCACGGTTTTGTTTAAGTGGGAGACAGACCCGAGTAAGCCTGGGCCGCCAACGGGGTTTCTGTCGCCCCCACCAAGGAAATTTTATCCTTCGGTCTTATAGCCTCTCCCAATTTCTCCTGCCAACACTGTGCCCGCAACGTCAGCACACGCATTGGCCTGGTCGGTCACATGCGAATCAGTCTCACGGATACTGGTGAAACAGTGCATGGGCCTCCGACATACAGTCGCCGCACCCGCCTCCACTGCCTCACTGCTATCGCACATTTACACACCGCATGGGCCTATTAGGACACATGCACCTCCATGACAACTTGCGGTAAATCACCGGAGGCTAAGCCACATCAACGCGTACTACCTACACCAATGATGAAATTTTGACAGTCGTAGTCCGACGATGTCTACCGTATGCTCCACGGAAGGGTGGTGCAGGGACGATGAATTGTGCGTGATCTAGTTTAAATTGATAGCAGACTTTCGCTGCATCTACCGCACACTCTACTCCTCCCCCAGCTGAGTCTGGTGTCATGACAGCGTCCAGAAGACCGGCGATAGGAGAGGGCGCACGTGGCTTGAGTGACCAGCTGGCGCGGCCAGGGCTTGAGGCCCAAGCCTCTCCTAGGATTGCCACCTCACCCACAGGTTCGGCATTTGTTATGGGAGCGCAACCTGAATAACGCCTGCCGTGCCCTGATGTGGCTCCCCGTGTTGGCCCTATGCATCTACCACGTGGCCCGTAAAAGAGACACCTACATCGTGATATTCTCAGGATCGTGATGATGATGAGGGTGTTGTCTATCTACACCAAAATATGGACAATACACTCACCATAATCACGTACCTGAGAAAATCACGGTTTCCTAGAAACCGTGGCATGGATGGCTGCCAAACTGTCGCTTACACCAATTCACGCCCCAGTGTATGTGCTGTGTGTCGAGTGGCTGACCAGTGAACTGGGAGTCAGACGGCGATGGCTCCTCCATATCCCCTGAGTAAATGAATCCTGGCATGTGCGTTATTGAGGCCCAGTCGTGCTGTGGCACGCGAAGATGGGTACGCCGAACCGTCAGCCAATGCGCCTACTCACATCAGAAAAGTGGCCGGCTCGGACGGTGGTCTAATTGTGGGGGTGGGGGAGAGAGTGAGTTCGGCAGCTCAGCGCATTTTCCTCACTATAAACAATCTGATACGCTTGAAACTATCACGGTGCGCTAAAAGCCGTGGCTTGGAAGGTTGCCAACTAACGGGATAACTCCGACCGCGTGGTCAGTCCAATGTTTTTTTGTGGAGTGGCTGACTGGCGGCCTGAGAGTCAGGCTGCAATGGCTCCTTCTTAATGTGGCCTTTATGGCACTCCCACTCCGGGGATCCGAGCCAGGTGCGGTGTTACGCCCAGGGTTGGCTCCGGCCGCGGCAGCCACCTGCGCCCTCTCCATCTCCGGTCTTCTTGACTGTGCCATGACACCGGGCTCAGGTGGGGGAGGAGGAGAGCGTGCGGTATCTGCAGCGCAAGGCTACTATCACTTAACACTAATTCACGCGCAAGTCACCGTTCCTGCATCATCCCCACGTGGAGCATACGGTGGACATGGTCGCAATCGACGGTCGAACTGACGTATATATTCCGAATGTTCGAGAATATGCAAGGCTCAGATAATTGTATAGAAGAAGACGGGTAGGCGTTCTCTGCGACCAGAGGTTTAATCATCCGAAGTTTCGAACCCTCAGGCGAGCCCATCGTTAAGGAATAAAAGACTGTACAGCTAACTGCGTTTGTAAATCACCTCTGCCGAGCATGGCTATTCTCAACGCCTTTGATTTTTTCGCGCAGGATCTGATATATCTATTGCTCGTTTCCACGCTCGAGTGCGACACATCTTGCGGCAGGCATGCAATTTGGTCGTCTGACTGACCTAATATTCTCACGCTGCCAAAGTTAATGTCGTGCACTAGTGAGGACGCGTGAGCGACTACAAAGGAAAGTTTATCCTTCGGTCTCACAGCGAGCTCGTGCTCGTGCATTACCGTGCAAACCCGTTTGCCGGTTTAGCCAATATAATTGGCTTGACCGCAATGGCAGTCTATCCGGAAAAAGACGCCGGATTTTCAGTTAAAGGGGAATGGGTCTTTAGGTTGCACGTGTTGTCGGCGGATTGGCACTTCCGCTCTGTGAGTCACACTCACTAGTCTAGTCTAGTCACTAGGCGCTGGAGCTCAGGCAGAGTTCGCGAAGTTCACACGAAGATCTCCCACGGAGATGGAGCTGATGGCCAATCCGAATGGGAGCAAATCTCTCGGCATTCACTTATTGGCAGGATGAACATGTCATTAGCGCGTTTTCTGGTCTATTTTAACTTTGCGTCTGTTTTGCATATTTAATTTACGTCGGACAGTGACCAAGGAGACCATTGTCAAATATTGACGTAATAAAGTAATTTTTTGCTGCTCAACGATCGGATCGGTCTTCGTTTTGTATAATGCGAGCAATGCAGTAGGACGTAATGACTGAAGGACCTCAGTGGAAACAAACGCACTACTCAGGTGATTGAAACGAGGCAGTTTTCAAACTGTCAGTACAAAGATAATTCGTTTCTTGATCTCTGATACTCCTCTTATTTGTGTACCTTTTGAAGACCCTGAAGATGATATGTTTGACGTTTGGTATGTGGCCTCACCGAACATCTTCTTTGATAAAATAACTACTTATGCAATTAAGGGATGCTTAATTTAATCCTCTGGATTTTGCTCATCCCCACAATTTGTACCAGTAGAGTTAGCGTTAGGGGTGTAGGGGATACGGTTAGTTTTATAGTTTGGAGTATGACCTAGGATTACCAGTTGGGGTGTTAGGTTACGTTAGGTTACGTTAGAGGTTATTATTAGACCTAAATGCTAGGAGTACGGTTCGGTTACTGCAGAAGGGTAAGGATTACATTTTAATGTTAGGACAAGGTTGGGAGTGGATGTCGGGATCACGTGCTCGGGGTTCGGATTAAGCTTTAGACATAGGGCTGTGTTTACTCCTTAGGCTATACACGTAGGTAATTACTAGTTTATCATCAGTCGTGGATATTTTTACGATTTTTGGTTTATTTATGCAATCTGGTTGTGTAAATGCAATTAACTCACTTTTCCTAGCAAAAACTGTCATCTATCGGTTTCGTTCACTTCATTCATAAGCCCCACTTATCAGCAGTAGGTCAATCGATTTTTCGCTTCCAAGAACATACTGCCGACCAAAATTGAACTGCCAACAATTTATTAAGAGGGGGAAGCTGTTATTCTTCCCATAAGAACATTTTATCAAAACTCATGCTCCTCGCTGTCTTTCAATATGCAAATCACGAGAACCTTTTGCTTGACACATATTGGTACGTGCAGACCAGTCGAATACACACAAACGTAGATGTCGTCAAGTTCTGTAAATCCCTTCAATAAGTGCCTTTTGAAATTAGAAGATAACGTCTTTACTCGACTAAAACGAAGAACCCAAGGTCTCTTGCGGGTCGTCAACATTTCAAAGTAAAGCCATACATGCTCATACAAACCAGGGACCATCTGGTCTTGTCATGATAGTTTCGAGCTTCATGCTTGTCAAACCAGTTCCGCCTTCTTCTTGCCACTCTTAACGTCCCTTGTCAATTTGTTTCTTCAGCCCCATCACCACCACCGGCGTGACCAGCGCTCAAGGCCACTTGACCCTGCACCCTTCGAGGAGGGGCTGCAGGTAAACAAGACCCAGGTGCACGCACGCACGGGCTTCCTGTCGGGTCTAACAGCCTAAAACTGCTGGAGAGAATATCTGCTGGCTCTGTTTACTGAGCCATCTATTCGCTCCTTCGTTTCACTGTACTTCGTTCAATAACTCCGCCTTCCACGTCTGCCCATTTCGGCGAAGTAACGATAGGGGCTGCAGAGGCAGTCGGAATGAGGTCTCCCATCCTTCAAATAGGCTAATTATATGATCTGCTCTCCTAGGAGATCCTGGCGTACTGATCAAGTCAAATGGGAAATAATTCTTCCTCTGATTTGCAGAGACTGGTGCTGTACAAGTTAAAACAATCCCTCTCCATATGGGTAACGGGAAGTTAATAGAAGAAAAGAAGGTTGAGTGGAAGTTAGCAGGGAGGCAAGCCAAATTCACTTTGATTCGGTTGCACGAGCGTGGTAAGTGGTGACTACATATGCATTCCAAGTAATACATTCAACCTTTAAAGTTATCATTACTGCTAAACATCGAGATGCGTAGATATTAACCAGGATGCAAGGAGGTCTTCTGATGGAATATCTGTTTCAATCGCCTATGCCTTATTAGATATAGGGCGTTTTTCCGAACAAAGTTAAATCTCTGTTTCGTTTATTCCACCTAGCACCTACAGGTCGTGACCTCGGAGTTTAACGGTCACAAACGTCGCTAAAGATACGCCCTTTAACGCACAGGACGCTGCACTTACCTACACGAAAGTTAAACCGTGATAATAAACAATGACCAAGATAATTCGGGTCGTAAATTTATATTGTATTAGTTATAATATAAATTATTTTATCGAAAACCATCACATTAGGCAAAACAACTTTATGAATGGCAAATTATTTATAGGCCTAATACAACGGGCAGCAGAGGAGGATAGTATAATACAACGAGAAAATTATTAAAACACTAAAAATATATAACACGTGCCTACGAGATTTTTCGATTATCCTTTTACGTGTAAAATCTCTGCTATTTGAACTGATCTAGGAACAACGCAATTGTTTTGGGTGGGCTGGGTTTCTTCTAATTCCTCGTGATTAATAGAATGAGACTGTCTATAGGACTGAGTTTAGTACACTTAGAAGCAATAAAAACCTCTACATCAGAATGATACCCTCTCAGAGCGTTAAAGAGGATCATTATCCTGCGATAATATACTGCCAAGTCAACGTCGGTGAATACCACGATAACCAAAGGCATCCTTTACGATGTCGATGAACACCTTGCCATTTATGATCTCCGTTGTTCAGCGCCATTTCAATTACTCTCCAAACTGTGGACTCTCCAAATAATCAGGCGTTGACCGTTCTTGAAAAGATCTGTCGGCGCAATGTGTTATGGAAGAAATGTCAGCTGGGTAAACTTCTAATTCTTATCTTAAAATAAGACCTCATCGCGAAATTACGTCCCTTTGCAGCATAAAATGCATACACAAGAATGTTTCCGAATTAGTATTTTTTGCTGATGGAGGCGAAAGTCTTTCATCTTTTCTCTTTTAATTACACATATCATTGTCCTGCTTCTCCGTGGACAGTTTCAGTCCACTTGTTTACTGCTGGGTGCGGTTTTGTTATTAATAATTCTCCATGTTTCTATTCAAAATATTAGATACTGACTCAATCAGCAGCTCTCTAATGCCATATTCCGTATGCGCTCAAAATAAACGTCCGACAAGACGTGTTTGATATCACAAAAGGGCAGCGTGACACAGAATGGGGACAGCATGTCGCGGTTACTCAATGAAGATTCGTTTACGCCTTCTAAAACAAAATACTCTAAGGGAAGTTTTACTATTATCTTATGTAGGAAAAATTCACGGCTTTGTTAAGCATAACTTTTGAAACTGAATTCACCTCCGTTTTCTGAAAAAAATGCAAGTTTGCTTACCTGCCCACGCAAACGAATAGATTTTTCGTTTGCATAAGGACGTTATTTGAATTTGTTTCTGCTTTTATAAATCTTCTTTTAGAGCGAAACACACATCAAAACAGGTGTTGTGCTGTGATATTGAATAGCAAAGGAAATTACTTGGAAATCCGTAATAATCCGAGTTAGCACATATATGACTTGTTCTCCTTAAATTGGGCAGATATAAAAAGCAGTCTTCTTTAAAATAAGTATACCAAACGTATGCCCACTCAAATATCGACCACGAAAGGTCATGTATTAAGTCATATACGGTTATTTTTATTTGAAAACGGACATCCCAATAGAGTTATGTAGGAAGCCGAGAAATTAACTTGGAAAAATATGTTTTTTATTGGACAGCTTTTCAATCATCGTTCCCAGTCTCATTTTCACTCTATGGGTAAAGTGCAAAATCCCTGTACAAATTACCTGTATCTAAACGAAGGATTATCATATTGCTGCGGTCTGTGCCAATACGCGGCAATTGTTCATCGTCATTCCTCCGATATTGGCAGTGCTCATTTTAGCATGCTCTTGAGGAATTTGTATGTAAATAAGAAGAAGATTCTTTGCTCGCAAGTATCATCGCTTTTTTCGTGTGAGCTTTCGAACAATTTCTGAAGTCCATCGTCAGAGATGAAAGCAGCATCAAAATCAAGCAACAGTTATAGGGGGCAGGAGCCAATCAGCCAACAGTCCGGAGGTGACTGCGCAGGGCCCTGTATGCCGGTGGCAGCTTGATAAATCGATTGTACGAGTTCTCATCGGAGATCGAGGCATCAAGCAATCCTCGGCTTGTCTTGTTTCTGGTGTGGACGATTATCTTTGTGGCTGTGAACTTAAATTCGTCCCCCATTTAATATGTGCGGGCAGCCCCTTGTAATAAATCATCACCCCGTCTCACAGTCAGTTTAGGCTCGTGTATGCACGATCTAAGCATACATCCAGTCTGCGCTGTTAGTTACAAGAATAATTTTGACACGGGATGCGATTTTGCGTGTATGTTGGTATCATCAAATTTCCTGATGGCTTAACAACTGCAGCCCTTCGCTGTATTGTGCAGACAACGAGGTATACGGCAACCTGAATTTCCCACAAACATCATTGCATAACAGCAAGATTTTTATTCACTGGAGAGGGAGTTACCATTGAAAATGCTTAATTAAAACTGCAATAGAGGGAAAGCAAAAAGGGGCTCAAGATATCACATGGAGAGGAGGACGATAAAATCTGAGCCCAAAAGATGAACAGGCCAATCTGAGATTGAACAAGTGGTTCAGCTGTTTGCATAATTCGGTTTTATCCCGCCGAATGTAGGCTGCTTACAAGCAGCAAAGATAGGAGTTGTTCGTGCCTGAAAAAGCACCCGGAAAGATTTCCTGGGGATCAACAGAGTGACTTCTATGTAGAAGATTGAGGTGGAAGAAGAGTGATAAGATTTTCCTATTTTCCTATTTTCAAAGACAGGTGCTTACCTGGCTAGCAGGCAGTCGCCTTCGCGTTCACCCAATGTACCTCTATTCAAAAGTACAACAATTCATTGCAGCCAAAATTGATGAGCATTCAGTTTCGAATGAAAGGCCCCTGCAACATCCTTATTCTTTAAGGATAAAATTTCTCATTGGAGTATCGTATTGCTCCAATGAGCAAACGGACGCGAATAATTAACCGAATAATGGCTGCCATACCAGCACGGAAATTTTAAGAAAAAATAGTAAATGGAGGAGGATGTCCTCATTCCAGACGTGTGTGAAGAAGAAGAAGAAGGTCATTCGTTCACTGGAATCATGGCTTTATTCGTCTGAGTTTTCGAAGTCTTACTGGAGCCCAGCGTCAGAGATAAAACCGCAACATAAACGAGTAACATTTATAGAGAGGGCAGGGGCCAATCAGACAGCAGTGGCGCCCGTCCGTAGGTGGTTACGCAGGGCCCTGTATACCAGCGCCAGATCGATAAAATCGATTGACCGAGTTCTCATCGGAGGCCCAGGCTTCAATCAATTCTCGGCTTGTCTTGCATCTGGCGTGGGTGATTATTTTCGTGACTGCGAATTTAAACTCGTGACCCATTTCGTGGGTGTGGGCAGCCACTTGCGACAAACCTTCACCCCGTATCACAGCAAGATTACGCTCGTGTATGCGCGATCCAAGCACACGTCCAGTCTGTCCTGTGTAGTTACAGGAACAGTTTTGGCATGAAATGCCATACACTTCTCCCAAATGCTCATTCGAATTTAATTTGTCCGTGATTCTCCTGACCTTACTGCACATTGAAGCTTTGGGTCAGTGTGCAATTCCAACACTAAGTCCCGCAACAATGCCCTTGGTCGCTTCTGCCACGTCCTTGATGTATGGCATCGGATGCCATACCGTGGGGGTTGGTTTTGGTTGGGTCCTCCGGGCGCCAACACGTAGGCATCGGCTTATGGATGCCTTCGGATAGCCCTTCCACATAAACTGGTCGCGTAGGTAACGGGACTCACGGGCTTTTTATGTCGGGTTGCTGCAATGAGTCTGGATGCGTTTGAACAGTGTTCTTACATAGCATTGTTTGTGAGCCACCGGGTGGTTACTGTGCAAATTGAGAAGCTGCGCGGTGTTCGTCGTTTTCCTGTAGACAGCCATTTCCATTGCACCGTTGGACGTCATCAGACGAGTACGTCAAGGAAGGGTAGCGGCTGCTCTTTGTCTTCATCTATGGTGAATTGTATATCTGAGACGATCAAGTTCAGGTGATCATGGAAATGCAGCAGCATGTTCCTCTTCACGATAAAAAAATGTTTCGTCTACGTAACGGCACCAAATGATAGGCTGATGTTGGGTGAACGTGATCTTTTCCAGCTCTTGTAGGACCAATTCTGCAACTAAACCGGAGATTGTGGAGCCCCTTGGAGTTCCCTTGATCTTCTCATAGGTTTCTCCGGCAAAGGTGACGTAGGTCTTTTGACGAAATTCGTAGAGCTTCATAAGGTATTGAATTTTGAGAGAACTCTGGGCTTCGTCAAATGACTCCTCAAGCTTCCTGCGCAAGACTTCTTGTGCTAAACTCCAGGGGTGGATGGAAATAAGAAAACCATCAATTCGTCCGATTGAATCCTCCAACCTTGGAGGTCTGCCAGGAATTGGAGGCCAAACGGACTGAGGAAGGCAAATTATTTTTGAGGAATGTCAGTTTCAAGTTCATCCATTTTGCTAGATTATAGGTGGGGCTGCCTTTCAGGGTAACTATTGCCCGCAGTGGAACATTTGATTGATGGACCTTTGTTCAAACGCATCCAGACTCATTGCAGCTGAGGGCGGAAAAAGCACGTAAGGCCCACTACCAACGCGACCAATTTATGCGGAACGGCTTTCCGAATGCGTTCTTAAGCCGATGTCTACGTGTTCGCCCCCGGATGACCCAACCAGAACCAAACCCTACGGAATGGCACGCGATGCCATACATCAAGGGCGTGCTAGAAGCGACCAATTGCATTGTTGCGGGACTTGGTGTCGGAATTGCACACCGACCCAAAGCTACCATGCGCAGTAAAGTCAAGGACAAATTAAATCCTAATGAGCAGTCAGGTGTTGTATATAAATCCGGCAAAGTCTTCCTTTTTTTATCGGATATGGCAGGAACGGTAAGTTCCTAAAAAGCTTGACAAACTTTCAAGAATCGAATGTCGACAGTTGCGATGTAAAATTTCTGTGACGTATGTGGTTAAGGTGGTACTAGTTAGGGGTAGCACCACACAGATAGCTTCATTTGTCTCGTAAGGTTGTTGAATGCTCCTGTGGCCGCCTCTAACTGGTACCCAATTCTCACCTGTGGATCCTCATAGCTGGGCTCTTCCCAGCGGCCCAACCCCGGGCAACCGTCACGACCGGCAGGCTTAACCAGATGAGGGTTTCCGGTGCTGTGTGCTCGCACACCCGGCATGTCTGACTCCCAAAACTCCCACCTCCCCCCTCTCAAAAAGTCCTACGGTGGGGGCGACAGCAACCCCGTAGGTGGCCCAGGCTAACTCGGGTCGTTCTCCCACTAAAACAAAACCGTGACCCATAGTGGAGTTCGGCAGCTATCTGGGATGTCCGAGCAGCCCTATTTAGGGGCAGCACTGCTTGCCTCCTCGCGGAGGAAGGGGCTTTACAATGTGCCCTAACAAGATTCTGGGTCTCACATCTTCTGCAGCTGGTCGTGGATCCCAGATCACAAAATACTTGGTCATAAAACTCAAACAAACAACCATACCCCCGTCCCGATCCCCCGCGCCATACCCTCCGGGCTGCTCGGGTGAGTCCGCTCACATTAGCAGCCTGGAATGTTCATTCCCTTTTAGACAATCCTAGGAGCAAACGGCTCAACGGAGGACGGCGCTAGTTGCTCGGGAACTGGCGCGCTACAAGGTGGATATTGCTGCTGTCAATTAGACCCGATTCTCTGAGCGGGGTCAGCTAGAGGAGGTGGGTGCCGGCTACACCCTCTAAGGACGTCTGCCCTGTCTGCCGCAGGATATCAATGTTTGCCTGTTGAACCTCCGCCTGCCTCATCGGGGAGACCAGTTCGCCATCAGTATCAGTGCCTACGCTCCTCCAAAGACGAGCTCTGATGTGGTGAAGGAAAAAGTCTACGAGGACCTGCATGTCCTGCTGGCGACTGTGCCGAAAGCGGATAAGTTAATTGTCCTCCGTGAATTCAACGCCCGCATCGGGCCAGATCGTGCCTCGTGGAGAGGAGTGCTGTGTCCCCAAGATATCGGAAGCTGTAACGATAACGGCATCTTTCTTCTGCGAACCTGTGCGAAACATTGTCTCCTGCTGACCAACACCTTCTTCCGCCTTCGGACACGGGAGAAGGCCACGTAGAGGAACCCTCGATCGTGGCGCTGGCAGCTGCTTGACTATGTTCTCTTCCGGAGGCAAGATCGACAGGACGTGCTGGTAACCAAGGTAATCCGCGATGCCGATGGTTGGATTGATCACCACCTCGTCAGCTCCCAGATGAGGCTCCAACTTCAACATCGATGAGGACCCCAAGGTAAGCGATCGCCAGGTAAGTTAAATACTCATTTGTTAAATTTGCCTGCTCACTGTTTTGAGTTCAGCAACCAAATGACCCAGACACAGGAAAACCTGCATGCTCCAAATAATAACGCCATCGCGGAGACACGATGGTGTCAACTGCGAAATGTCTTCCAGTTAACCGCCCTCGAAGTCCTCGGACGCGGATGCCGTCAACATCAGGACTGGTTTGGCGAAAATGACGTCGGTATCAGCAACTTACTCGTAGAGGTGTATCGACTACACAAAGCCTACATGGACCTTTGAAATGACGCTACTATAGCAACCTTCTTTAGATGCCACCGCCTTGTGCAGCAGCGGCTGCGGGAGATTCTGAACACCTAGATGGTCCAAAAGGCTGATGAAATCCAGGGGGTATGCGAACCGCAATGAAATGAAAAAGTTTTTCAAAGCCATCAAGGCCATCTACGACCCCGCCGACACCGCGGAACAACCGATATGATCTTTGCCACCCGCCAGTTACAAGAGAAGTGCCAGGAGATGCGAACTCACCTTTACACTACCGTCGTGGATCTAACGTAAGCCTTTGACACGGTAAATCGCGACGGACTGTGGAAACTCATGCAGAAATTCGGCTATCTTGGGTGGTTCACACACCTGTTGGATCAGCTTCATGACGGGATGATGGTGCGCGGCACTGACAACGGGACGGTATCCGAAGCATTCGCAGTGACCAACGGAGTGAAGCAGGGCTGCGTACTGGCCCCCACCTCTTCAGTCTCATGTTCTCGGCTATGCTGACGGACGCCTACCGGGATGAGCAGCTTGGGATTCGCATCGCCTACAGAACTGATAGGCACCTTCTCAACAGTCGGCGAATGCAGGCTCCAACGCGCGTGTCTATGGCTGCAGCTCATGACTTGCTCTTCGCGGACGACTGCGTCCTTAACACCTCATCGAAGCATGCTGCGCCAATTTCGGATTAACAATTATTACAGCCAAAACGGTGGTCATGCACTAGCTGCCATCCAATGCGGAATTTAATGCTTCTTACATCAATATCAACGACGGTCAACAGAAAAATTTGGAAACCTTTGCTTAACTAAGAAGCACGCTGTCACGCACCACGAAAATCGATGAGGAGGTTGCCCAACGGATCTCCAAAGCTTGTCAGACCTTCGGCCGGCTGCAGGCCTCCACGTGGAATCGCCACGGTATTCACCAAAACACCAAACTGAAGATGTACAAGGCCGTCGTCTTGATGACACTCCTTTACAGAGCGTAGACATGGACCGTCTACTCGAGCCAAGCTGGGAAGCTGAATCACTTCCATCTCAGCCGCCTCCGCAGAATACTAAGGCTAACATGGCAAAATAGGATCCCAGATACTGAAGTGATAGAGCGGACCGGAATCCTTAGCATCCACACCATGCTGAGGCAAATGCAACTGCAAAGCAACTGCAAATCAACAGGTTGACCAGGGAGGACCTCGCCCAGGATAGACCGGCATGAAGAAGATCCGTGAAAACTGGTGCAGCAATCTATGAGGCAACCGGATTGCCGTTGCTAAGGCCAAAAGAGCGGCTCGCAAGTTATAAGAACCGCGGATCAACACCACCACTGTCCAAGTCCTGCTAACGTGCCCACGCTGTCAACGCACATTCCACGCGTGAAATGGCCTAGTTGGACATCTTTGAATTCAACGAAACAACATTCCTATAACATCAACCTCTGCCACACATACCTCCAACCACTGATAACAATTTTATCGATGCCCTGCCGTACACGATCACCGACACTGTGTTCCCTCCTCCATCCCCTGCGCCGCTCACTGTGAAGAACACCACTTGCCCCACTTTCACCGCCTCCGACTGCCTGTCACCTGATACCTCCCACACCACAACCGCCCGAAGTACCAGCAACGGGGGCTCGGTATTAACCTGTCCTCATTGCGATCGCACATTCATCTCACACCAGCAGCAGATTCCCCACAGACTCAGCACCTCCCGACCTATCTTATCCTCATTGTCACCGCAAATGCACATCACGCATCCGCCTGATCGGTCACTTGAGAATTCATCGCACGGAGACGGGTGAACCGGTTCCAGGTGCACCAACATACACCCGTCGCACTTGACTCATCTGTCCGCACTGTCCACGCACATTCACACACCGCATGGGCCTAACAGGTCATATGCGTCTCCAGGAAAACCTGTGGTAGAACACCGCCGGCTATACCACAACGCTACATCTCTCCCCATCAGCCTCTGCACCTCACATGATCACACGCAACACCACAAAAAAACATGCTCTCAGTCTGTATAGCTGATTGAGAGGCAAATATGATCCCCGGCTCCTTATCAATGTGGCTCCTCTGTTGCATGTGTGATCTGAGCTTGACGAATATCACGGGGCGATAAGAACCGTGGGTTGGAAGGAGGCAACTGTCAGGCTCGGTATTGAATTGTCGGTACTATCTCGCCTAGCAGAAAACAGCTCTGTCGCATTGATGACTGAAAGTACACGGCGATTGTTGGACGCCCATTTTAACATGCGATAGTCCCTTGAGAGACAATTGCACACATTTCATTCACAAAATGTTTTGCAGAATTGGCATCACATAACGAAATCAGACAATTATCATTGTAAATACTTCGATGCATCGCTGATGATGAGAACGATGCACTGAAACTGTCAAAAGTATTTGTAACGCAAAGATGGCACAAAAATCAAAGACACTAATCCAAATGGATCAGATGTACAGGCAAGACGGCCGATCTGCGTGTAGCACAAATGTCTGCTCTAGGCAGAATGGTCAAAGGTTTCTCAAAACCAAGCCATCGCAGTCTGACTCTGCCACCTGATAGGAGGAGCAAGGGCCTCCCTCACCTGTTAGCCCTCCAAACCATGAATGTTAGCGCACCGTGAAAGTTTAAAAGTGCATCAGATTCTTTAACGTTATAGTTGACCTCACTCACCTGTCTCTCTTCCAGACACCATTCCACTGTTCGAGCTCGTCAGTCATCCGATACTGGGATACGGCACAATCGACTGAGAATGATATGCAGGTCGTCTGTGCGGGCCACACACAACCTGTCCCTTCTCACAACACACCCGGTTTTCAAAAAAATAGTCTGTGAATGGAGTTAGGAAGAGGAGGTAGAACTTCAACCACCATACTCTCCCTGTCACAGCATTTTCTTGATGTAGCTCGCTCTTTTGAACGCAGGGTTAGCTCGCATTGCTAGTTTAAATGTACATAATGGTAAATGTATCTCTATTTATAGAAGAAACCGACGGTAAACGTGTTAAAGTCACTGTTTACGAGACGGCTGGGAGGATGAGTACGCGAGAGTGCCCTGTTTAAGGCAATATCCATCGTAAAACGTATTAACGTGTTGTTTTAGGGCGGTGGTCTATCTAGGCACATCGACTTCGATCTACCAATATGACCTTGAGACCAAAATACAGTGGTAAAATTAAGTGATTTGTGCATATTTTTCGCACGCCAGGACGTCAACTACGACTGAATGTAAAAAAATACGAGTTAATGCCACGTGAATGTAAGTAGGCTATGGGAACCATTTAATTGCATCGCGTAAATAAGCTAAGCAAGATAGATGGCCTTCACTACAGCAGTCTAAGTCACTAATTCAGGTTATTTTGCAAAATAAATTGAAAGTTGAAACCCACGCTGCAGTTACCAAGCATAATAAAATTATAAAATAACTGGGTTAACCAGAAAATTGCAGGAATCGGGATCACGTTGCTTTTACAGTAAACGGATGAGATCTACGCGAGAATGCAGGTTAGACATAAGCTTCATGAACCATTGCTATAAAATTTTTACCTAAATAGTCTAGGTCTTCACGTTTAAAGCGGTTTAGAGCACTTTGCCTCATTGCGAGTCCTTTCTGCTAGAATAACTGGTCAGAACCGCTTCTTAATATCCCCCTCTCTCCCACCCCGGACAGGACATGGAAATGGAAATTTCACCCACCTAAATTACAGGGAAGGTGCAATGTCCTGTCTGTTGACCCTAAGTTATCCCGAAACTTACCCCTACTCCGACCATTGACCCTAACCTTAACCCTCATTTTACGTGGAATTTAGCGGGTGATTCCTGTTCCTATTGTCTGGCAGGGGTAACGAGCATGTGAGCAGGGGGAATACGTCTGAGAATGAAAGCTCCGTGTAAGGGGAGTCGTAGAAGTCAAATTGTTGTTCATAAGCCACGTCCTGAAAATTCACAGACACAGCCATTTGCGTGTGAAATCCATGTGCTTTTGCCTAGCGGCCAGATCGTGTATTTGGTCCGCGTAGAGAATCTGCACCTTTTCTGCACACCACCTAACTGACCAGCTCGGACAGTGTCTGGGAAAAGGAGGGGGGAGGGTGAGATGGTAAAGGCCGTGAGATCCGAACCAGAAGTGGGTGCACGCTTCGGGGTGGAATCAGCCACTTTTCTGGAACCTACAACCTTTCCTGTCTCCGGTATTTTTGACTTAGTCATGACACCGAGCACACGTGGGTGACTGTGGGAGGAGGTAGTGAGATATATGCGGTGCAGCAAGGCGCCGTCCACTGCGCCCACTCCCAGCACCAAAGAAATGACCGGTTCCGGCAGTAGCTGGGCCCTGGTAATCGGAATAGAATGGGAGGTCGACAGTTTCCTGTACCTTCCTCACTATATACAATCGGAGGCGTCGGAAGCTATTGTGGTACGAAAAAAGCCATGCCGTCGATAGGTTGGATAAGGCTGTCAGCCCAGTGTGGTTGCGTGGAGTGACGAACTGGTAGACTGAGAAGCAGGCTGCAATGGTCCCTTCTTAATGAGGCTTTTACTCTACTCCCACTCAGTGGGATGCCAGCCAGGTGGTATGGTGGCTTCTAAGGAACTGCAACCGGTTCACCGGTTTTTGCAAACAGCAAACGACACTGGCGTATGTTCTGGTTGGCAACAGTTTCAGCGGAAAACTTCCTCCGGGCCATCGATTTACAATGTCAACTTTCCCATTTTGTCGCATATTATTGAATCTACTAGTGGAAGTAGGACATTAAATCCTTTTTCATTTCACGTGTCCTACCATCTATCATTACTTCTTCCTGTAGTCGCGTTCTCGTAAGTGCACACTGGGTAGTCCAAACCACAAAGCAGGGGCAAATTTACGCTGAATGCCGCTCCTGTGCAGTTGACCCCTTCCCAGCTTTCCTGTCAATAGGCAAGGCCCATTTTCTCCCCAGCCAGGGCTAGCTATGCGCACTAAACGGCTATCAGACGTCGTTACGCCCTGATGCGTTCACCATACCACATCGGAGTCTGCTTGGGAAGCGCGTAAATGCTTCTGACAGGACTGAAGCTGTTTCTCTTCTGCACGTCTTGGTAGCCTTCCTGTCATCGCCAAAAGAGGCTGTCATTGAAGTTGTTGTTTAGCTAAAACTATGAGTACCAGTGCGCAATGTACAGGCAGCACTAAACTCTCGAGCTGAACACCGGATAGCAGGACAGTCAAAATCCTGATGTAGGGGATCAGTGCTGAAACTGCTTAACAAATCACAGAGAATAACAAGGTGATAGTGTGAATATAATGGGGTTTTTTTTCCGATAACAAACCAAATAGTTTTGATTCACTGTTCTGGAAGGACTTATGCCGATCTGGTGACGGGGCCGATGCGCCCTGTTGGACTTTGGGGTCCAATTAAGAGCCCCGCAGGTTCTGCGTTCAAACTCCACGTTCTGCAAAATTTGGGGTTAGCTTTGATTAACTTGTGAAAACTACTAAATCAGCAATGGGCACTCTCGTCCCCCTTGTCTTTAATCTCATTCTGCACATAATGATAGCGTTTGTGCGACTGCCCGCAGAGCTCTAGATTAACACACAAAGCACAACAGAATGCGCAGATCGTGCAACCTAGCTGTGAATGCCCCTCCTAAGATTTTTGAAATTCCCTATCGCAAATGACCGCACAGCCATGTGCTCAAAACCCTGAGTAGGTATGGCTGCTAATGACGGCTAGTAAGCCAAAAACGTCCATTCCACTCTCGCTCGTCTTTGTCAAATATGTCACTCAGTCAGAACTGGTCAGAACAATTCGCGGAATATGCACAAGATATAAGATCTTCATCACGAAACAACAGCCACTCTCGTTGAGGAATTCACGAATGAAGTTTTATGTGGGGTCAAGGCAACGCCATTTGCACCGGTCATGACTCGACCAGTTGAAAAGTCCTATTGAGATTTCTGTCTGCGTTGATTGCAATTTTTTGCGTTTTATGGCAGAAGAATCAGCTGCCGACTACTGGTGATTGTGTTACCTTAACAAGCAACTGTCAGCTGAGCAAGAATTGTGATGACTGGTTTTGTTTCCCGCGATCGAAGATGTCCACCGAAATAAACAGAAAACTGCAGCAGTCGAATGATAGGCTCTTCAGACTGCAGAGCGAAGCAATTCAACTGCAAATAGAACTGTTATTTTAAACGTAAAGTGAACTTTTCTTGTCCGCATATTGTACATTTCACTATGAGCTCTCAGCACTAAACGAGATAGCTCATAATAAAATCTGCTGGACGGTAGGTGATGGAAAAAATACAACAACGAGATTCTGTCGGAATCGTTTATCGGTTCTTCCCATGCACAGAAACGGTGGCTTTGCACACCATACCAGGAATGACGAATGTTCCCATTTCCTAGCCCCAATACTAAATCTGACCCAAACCGTAACCATATCCCTTCTATTACCTCTGACTACATCCTCCACTGATAACTTAAACTTAACTTTAATCATAGTTTTATGCCTCATTCGAACATCTACCGAAACCCTAATTGCCCCAAACTTTAGCGCAAAGTCACTTGAATTATGACCAGTTATTTTTTTTTTCCACAAATTCCGGTGTAATTGAACAAACCAGCACTCCCTCGGTGCGTGTGAACAGACGTCTTAGATACAGTCGCCATCATCCAAAAACCGTGCGTGATTTGACAGATGGCCGCATGTCCCCGCAAAACAGACGTGAGATTTAAATCCGAAGCCAAGGACTCGCGACTCGTGGATTTCGGTCGGGGTGTAGGCTCAGGTTCCTTGACATGCGATTCGAAAGCCTTCTGTTGCGCAGTTTCATAACTGCTGTCAAATTCTCACGCGAAATGTTGCGTACTAATGAGTAACCGGAGGATCCAAAACAATTTTTCTCAGTACCTCAGCGAAGAGGAACTCAAAAGCCCAACTGATTCTGCATTATAATTATAATTTTCGACATCTGCATTTGATCAAAATCCAATGTATGCAATTCACGTGCTCATTTGGAATTTCAAGTCCGGGCATGTTTAGTCGGAAGGAAACTAGTTGAAAACCCCAAAAAGACCCCTAGACCGCAGTAGTGGCACTTCAGGTAGAAGGATAGGTCAAAAGGTATACCTCGATCTGCAATAGTTTCGCTGGCGTCTTCAATTTGATCATACGAAGTTAAGACAGACTTTGTGATCGGGGAACGCAACCTTGAACCAAGCTCCCTATTTCAGTGGCAGACATTTCTGTCACCAGTGCCATGCGTCGCCTGTGGGAAGGCAAAACAGAAAATTTTATTGATACATAAAGTGACGTAAAATGACTCCTGAAGCAATGAATTATTTCATACCTTAAATTTCCGGCATTCAGGATGGGTAATTATATAAAGTAATTTATATCGAATCAGAAGGCAGGTTTAAGGTGAAAGTCACAAAATCTTCGTGGACTTTTGCTGACGGTGATCTAAAGCGATGACTGCGTTGAATAAGTGGTTTCAGAGTATTCCACTAGTTTCCTAAGAATGGTTAAATCATGATTTATTTAAGAATGATCCCACGTTGATCATAGAAAACGCATTAAAGAAAATTGAAACCCAATATAATTATGCGATCTATTCAGAATTTAAGCGACTAAGGCATACACAAGGATTCACCACGTCGATAAAGCGCATTTCGCTGGTTCTCTTTAAAACAAAATTTATGCAATGGACTTCGTGAACTAATGAATAATAAAGATACTGGAAAATACACATGATACAAAAGCAATAGCTCGTCGCCAAAATAAACTTGGATTACAACATTAAGGAATAGAGCTCACTACATATTTATTAAGCCACTCAACTGATGAATAGGGGCCAAATATCGTCCTAAATTTAAGACATAATGCTTCATTGCTAAAAATCTACAAAAATTAAAATGTTCAATATGTCGTAGTAATCCACGTCCGTATAAACCTGAGAGCTTAATCCATATACGCCTTTAGGATGACCATGCCATTGAGTCACCGGTATTTCATACTGGAGCAGCACAAACCCTCCTAAGTGTATGGATGGTCATTAATAAACTGCCGAAACTTGAATATTTTGTCCCACACTTTACTCATACATGTCCTTGGTCAATCACAGTTACGCCGACAGGCCGCTCAGTTGACCTCCTAACTACCGCACGGAATCAACTACACAAACTGCACCAGCAAACGAGGAGGCCCGCGGCAAAACCATCGTCACCACTACGACAGCAACCAATAAGTGAAGAGACGTTACGATGTCCGGGGGAAAATATAGAATTTCCAGCTCATGCTGTCAAAAAGCCAAGCACAGTCGAATTCAATTTTTTCACAGAGAAAACCAGAAAAGGAACAGCAGACGCAGCGAATTCACAAACAGCTAGTTAGAAATTGTATTACTGCGTTGTCGCTATTGCTGCACGAAATGGCACGACCGACTTCCGGGAGTGCAGTGTGGTTTCTGCTGGACAAACATGTCCCTGCTTCAATGAAGTGCAAATTTGAAAGCCCGAACGAAAACCCGAGTGGGCGAGAGTATAGGTTATACGAACCAGGTCCACTCGCCCAAAGACAACTGCTCTCGGGCTAGATTCCAAGCGCACATATTCCCCTATCCTAACCTCAATTCAACTCTAAGTCTAACTCTTAACCTAGCCTCCGAGGACGATAACGACAAGACGCTTGTATAACCTTGGGCACCTGCTACTTTGTCCTACCGAAGACCAGTCATGGTGATCTGGTTTATGATGAGTTCCTTTGTTGGCTGCGACAAAAATTTCAACGTTAGGCTCGTACATGCAGAAACACTTACACCACTAAGCTGCCGTAGTGTTGCCGAGTTGTAGCTAGAGCGAGATAGATCATGCACACTGCTGCATCCTTGATATGAAACACCTTGAGAGGGACCATGACAGCAGATGTCAAGCTGTGCAACAACCATGCGTGGGCCTGATGATAGATTATTGGGGGGAGTAAAACCTAGAAGTTGAATTCACCTTGAATTCAGGTGATCCCATGAGGCACTAATAGATTATTTAAAGGACGGAAAAGTGGAATTTTGCAGAACTCCGCAGATAGTTTATTTTAAGAAATTGAAGGCAGGCATTCAAAGAAGAATACTTTTAAGTCAACTGCAATCTTTGAGAAAGGCAAAATACTTGCGGGTATACCCTCGACATCAGCCAATGAGTAAATGTACACAAACAGTTAACATTACAGACGTAATGAAAAAAACTATAATTGTCCGGCATTTGAACCAATAAGTGGCCGCTGTGTACGTCATTCTGTTTTGATTGGTCCTCCTCTTTTCCAGTTTTCATTGAGACGGCTGTACAGGGTATGTACTTTAATGTAGCTGTTGAGGCATGGCTAATAGGGATGCATTTCCTCGAGAATATGTCGGTCTTTTTTAGAGGTGCAGAAACGGAGGATGTGAGGTATGTTTTAGGTGGTATCTAGGGTATGCATAGCCTCTTAAGCAGATGTCCTCACCTCTTACATGCCAGTTGAAACGCGTGGATGCGTGTAGCTGCGTATTTTCCGGTGTTACCACACTCTATGTTATCGTTTCCACGCAAATGGTGAATCGAAAATATTTAACGAATATGTTTGTCTTTCATGCATGCTGTATGATATTCTCATCTAGTTTCGTCTCTAGTTTCAGCCAAAGCATGCTCGGTACATCCATACAGCATATGCAAGCCAGTGTTTATCAGCTGAAGTCGTGATTCTGTCATCGTGGGTCCTTGCCGCAAAAGAAGAGAATGTACTTTCCAAAGGGCTGAAGTAGAATCCTTATGATTTAAATTCCTCGGAGTACCTTACAGTGGCATCGCATAGGATAGTGTAGAGAACTTCTTTCTTACGAAGATGGCCAAATCTATCCTTAGGGTGTACAAGCTCAGTGGGTAATCTAGTCGTCGGTTTTTGCGCAATCTTCATTAAGTGTTTTGTCATGTTACTTTCACCGAAGTCCGACCAATTCCTGCTGTACGATCTCATAGATTATTTAAAGGACGGAAAAGCGTAATTTTGCAGAACTCCTCAGAGCTCAGATAAATGCGAAAGTAATTCAAGACGAAGCCATCAAGAATACAGTCTCTCGGAAGCGGATGACCGTCAACAGTTTGTTTTTTTGAGAAAAATTAAATAGTTATGACGAAGAAAGTTACCAATTTGAGCTGGATTATCTGTTCAAAATATTTGCCCAAAATGTTCCTTTTAGAGAATGTTACATCCATGCATGAAAAAACAAGTTTAACATGAAAAGAAACCAAGATTTATTCATCCAGACCTTCAAAGAAAATGCTTGGCTTATGAGTTCGTACAGCAGGAATTGGTCGGACTTCGGTGAAAGTAACATGACAAAACACTTAATGAAGATTGCGCAAAAACCGACGACTAGATTACCCACTGAGCTTGTACACCCTAAGGATAGATTTGGCCATCTTCGTAAGAAAGAGGTTCTCTACACTATCCTATGCGATGCCACTGTAAGGTACTCCGAGGAATTTAAATCATAAGGATTCTACTTCAGCCCTTTGGAAAGTACATTCTCTTCTTTTGCGGCAAGGACCCACGATGACAGAATCACGACTTCAGCTGATAAACACTGGCTTGCATATGCTGGATGGGAAATAGGCCTCCTTTTACTTTCTAATATACTCCATTTTAAGTCGTTCGAGTTATGATCCATGAACGAGCCTTTCGTTCATAAATTCAAATGAGTGCATGGGAAGAATTTTATGGCAAATTTGCATTGAATTTTCGAAGTCCGTATCAGTTGTGGATGTACCGAGCATGCTTTGGCTGAAACTAGAGACGAAACTAGATGAGAATATCATACAGCATGCAGGAAAGACAAACATATTCGTTAAATATTTTCGATTCACCATTTGCGTGGAAACGATAACATAGAGTGTGGTAACACCGGAAAATACGCAGCTACACGCATCCACGCGTTTCAACTGGCATGTAAGAGGTGAGGACATCTGCTTAAGAGGCTATGCGTACCCTAGATACCACCTAAAACATACCTCACATCCTCCGTTTCTGCACCTCTAAAAAAGACCGACATATTCTCGAGGAAATGCATCCCTATTAGCCATGCCTCAACAGCTACATTAAAGTACATACCCTGTACAGCCGTCTCAATGAAAACTGGAAAAGAGGAGGACCAATCAAAACAGAATGACGTACACAGCGGCCACTTATTGGTTCAAATGCCGGACAATTATAGTTTTTTTCATTACGTCTGTAATGTTAACTGTTTGTGTACATTTACTCATTGGCTGATGTCGAGGGTATACCCGCAAGTATTTTGCCTTTCTCAAAGATTGCAGTTGACTTAAAAGTATTCTTCTTTGAATGCCTGCCTTCAATTTCTTAAAATAAACTATCTGCGGAGTTCTGCAAAATTCCACTTTTCCGTCCTTTAAATAATCTATTAGTGCCTCATGGGATCACCTGAATTCAAGGTGAATTCAACTTCTAGGTTTTACTCCCCCAATAATCTATCATCAGGCCCACGCATGGTTGTTGCACAGCTTGACATCTGCTGTCATGGTCCCTCTCAAGGTGTTTCATATCAAGGATGCAGCAGTGTGCATGATCTATCTCGCTCTAGCTACAACTCGGCAACACTACGGCAGCTTAGTGGTGTAAGTGTTTCTGCATGTACGAGCCTAACGTTGAAATTTTGTCGCAGCCAACAAAGGAACTCATCATAAACCAGATCACCATGACTGGTCTTCGGTAGGACAAAGTAGCAGGTGCCCAAGGTTATACAAGCGTCTTGTCGTTATCGTCCTCGGAGGCTAGGTTAAGAGTTAGACTTAGAGTTGAATTGAGGTTAGGATAGGGGAATATGTGCGCTTGGAATCTAGCCCGAGAGCAGTTGTCTTTGGGCGAGTGGACCTGGTTCGTATAACCTATACTCTCGCCCACTCGGGTTTTCGTTCGGGCTTTCAAATTTGCACTTCATTGAAGCAGGGACATGTTTGTCCAGCAGAAACCGCACTGCACTCCCGGAAGTCGGTCGTGCCATTTCGTGCAGCAATAGCGACGGCGCGGTAGTAAAATGTCTATCTAGCTGTTTGTGAATTCGCTGCGTCTGCTGTTCCTTTTCTGGTTTTCTCTGTGAAAAAATTGAATTCGACTGTGCTTGGCTTTTTGACAGCATGAGCTGGAAATTCTATATTTTCCCCCGGACATCGTAACGTCTCTTCACTTATTGGTTGCTGTCGTAGTGGTGGCGATGGTTTTGCCGCGGGCATCCTCGTTTGCTGGTGCAGTTTGTGTAGTTGATTCCGTGCGGTAGTTAGGAGGTCAACTGAGCTGCCTGTCGGCGTAACTGTGATTGACCAAGGACATGTATGAGTAAAGTGTGGGACAAAATATTCAAGTTTCGGCAGTTTATTAATGACCATCCATACACTTAGGAGGGTTTATGCTGCTCCAGTATGAAATACCGGTGACTCAATGGCATGGTCATCCTAAAGGCGTATATGGATTAAGCTCCCAGGTTTATACGGACGTGGATTACTACGACATATTGAACATTTTAATTTTTGTAGCTTTTTAGCAATGAAGCATTATGTCTTAAATTTAGGACGATATTTGGCCCCTATTCATCATTTGAGTGGCTTAATAAATATGTAGTGAGCTCTAGGCCTTAATGTTTTAATCGAAGTTTATTTTGGCGGCGAACTGTCAATCGCGGTATCCTTAATATTTTCTTGTAGTTTGATTATTACTTAATGAACAAATTCCATTGGGTCAGTTTTTATTTATGAGAGCCGTGGGTAATGCGATCCTATGCCGTAATATCCTTACATTGTGAAGATACCGCAGGTTCTGATTAAAGTAGAACTTTGCTCCCCTCTGAACTCCGCGACTCCTGACATTTGATGATATATCAGGTGGAGATACAAACATGAGTTTTGACAATATTATGGCATATCCATGCTAATGGGGCCGTATAAGTACATGTGAAACCTCTAGTAAAAATCGGAGGTCACGCAAAGCCCGAAGATTTTTCTACCTTTCGCTTAAACCTTCCTGCTGATTGAAATTTGCTCACTTCATGTAATTGGTAATCTTGTGCCAGAAATTAAGGGAGAGAAATAATTTGTTGCCTAAGGTGGCATTTTCGGCCGCTTTAGTTTTCAAAGACGCAAATAAGACTTTTTCTTGCACACTTTCCTACTCTAGCCTCGCATTCGATATAAATTATCACGAACCGTTGGCAGTTGTCTAAATTGTGCACTGCTGCAGATTTTTAAAGAGAGAACACCTCAATGAGACAGAACAAAATCGTATAGATGCCGTGTGTTTGTCTTCATGTATGAAAACGAAACAATATAAGTAAAGACGCATTTTTTTAACTGTAATGTAATTTTTAACGCGTGCGTAGGGAAATGCTGGGGTTAACATATCGTGCAACTTTGAAGTTTTATGGTTTAAAATGAAAAAAAATTGCACCACTTTTTAATGGAAACAGGTCGTAGCTGAGAATTTTCTGAGTTGAGTTCACAAGAGAGCTAAAATTAAGTCCTCTTATCTCTAGCCTTTCGACAATACTATACTGTGAGTAAGTACACACGATTGCTGGGTCAAAATGTCTATGGGCAATACTTACATTATACTATATTTTATGGTTCCACGTTCCTTGCAATTGCTGCATCCCCAAAAATACACGGTAAAAATTAAGGGTAACATAATTGAGGGAGTGTGGTAGTTAACAATACCGTGATTTGCGAATCAAAGGTTAAAAAACAGAGTCTGAAGTGTTTGCTGCCATCAGGATATTTCGCGCAAGACCGTATCGATCATCGCTTGAGGCTGGTAGCGAAGGAAAACACAACATGAAATATCTAACCTTGTTAAACCTTTCCCCGGCCCTTATTCTAAATAAGCCCTCGGAGATCCTTCTGAACACCCATAAGTCCATCACGGCCACGATTTATTCTTATTATCATCATCACCTAAGTGTAGCCTGGTCTGTCAGTTATAGAGGTTGAACTACAAGTAAAGCCTGTTACAGACTCCGGACAGCTGCCTGCGTATCGTCAAACAGGATCAGGAAACGATTTACGTTACAAGATCGCTTCACCTAAGTTTCAGCAGCCACCCAAACGCCATTCATTGGACGTGAGGTCATGGCTGTATCTTTGTCTCGAATGTCTAATGCGCAAATGGACTGAGGTTCAAATTACACGTCTGATCTGCGAAATTCCTGAACTAGCTGGCGGATTAGGGTAAAAGAATTAGGAGCACAAATATTTTGTTCCAATATATCTATTTGCGTTAATATCATCAAATCCCATGTAACACTCAGCACTTATCGTCCCAAGGCAGTCTTAAAAATTATATTTTTCATCAGCTCCTAGACAGAATTCAGTCCAATATTTGATAAGTCAATTCACTTCAGCATGAAATGGGGTAAGGATGCCTTGTAGTGCCGCCTAAACAGGACATGGGAATAGGAACCACCCATACTACACGTATTTTAGTTCCAAGTTCCGAAGAAAGTATGTTTATGATTAAGGTGAGGGCTAGGTTTGAATTTGAGATGAAGGTCAAAGTTGGGATTACGGTCATATTTAGGCTAAGGGTTAAGGTTTTTATCATGTAAAATGTAGGGTTTAGGTTAAGGGTAGGACTAGAGTTAAGATTACGTCGACCGTTTACATTTACGTTAGAGTTATTGTTAGCGTTAAGACACAGTTATATTTACCCTTTTTGAAATTTAACGCAAGTCCACCTTTTTTAAGCGGGCGTGGTGGTTCCGATTCCCGTATCTTGAGTAGACGGCCATTGAAGTAATCCCTACCTGAAATGGAAACTTTATCAGTTTTGACTGACAACAATGATCCCCTTCGTTGAAAAAACTCAATTTTGCATGCTATGGTCTTCTATGAAGAAATTCCTCAGGCCGTAGCTTCTGAACAAATGCGGAGACAAAGCCGAAAACTCAGACAGGTTTTCTAAGCAAAAAGTTTAATTTACACATTTCAGTCACACAGTCAAAGGCCTGGCACAGAGAGGCATTCAGAGCAGACTTCATTTCCCTAACTCAGAAGAATGAGGATAGCATATCTTTCCGAATAGTCCCTACTGCACTCGCCCTTTTACTCAGCTTTTGGCGTATCTGTCACCTACTCCTGGATCAATGTTTTGTCGCTGTCTGTGGAAACCATGTAGTCATTCCTACCGCAATTAATTTTAGCAAAACAGTGGAAAGTCTATGCAAATTAGGCAAAAGTTGGAGAGCACATTTGAAGCTGTGGGGAAGGGAAGACGATCGCTTGACATTTCCAAGTTGCATATCGGAGCGTCTTCGGGCTTAACAGTTATTCAGTGCGAAAAAAGCGACAACGTCAAACTGACTACCTATTTCCCGAATGTCTTAATTGGTAGACATTTGCAGCGCTCCTAACTGAAAATGCTTACACATAAAGGCACTTTATGGTATGTCACTAAAAAAGGAACAGAAACGAGCAACAAAGCAATCCCAAAGATATATAAGTGAAATTTTCGGAACTTTGTTAATTCGTTTTTTGCTAGGTTCAAACCGAACATAATCTCCGGTGCTGACTAATTTGACGAGATGTACATAGTGGAAACGTAGATTCATTTTCAAGATACGTTATCATTCAACATCCTAAAATTGGGATACCGCGCAATAGCTTTGAAATTAACTTATAGAGTTTACGAATTTTCCATATAAAGGGAATTTTAAAATATAGTTAGATAGTGTCGTTGTAGAAGCATATACACACGTGACATCTGAGCAAGTTTACAGTAACTATCGATTTCCTTCGGGTGTGACTTATTCAGACGAGAATTGCAACAACATCAACACCAACCGCAAAAGGGCTGAAGTACATAATAACAAGATTCGTTTACTCTTCAGATAAAACCTGTAGATTTATTGAAATCTGAACGACTGTCTGTGTACACTGTCAAGAACTAGTTAACACATGGTAGTACGTAGAACACATCCTTATCATATTCGTAGTTAAATGCATTGATTTAAAAATCACCATCAATCGAGGAATTTGAAATTGCACATCGACAGCCTGGTGGACGTTTTCCGTTGAAACTGTAGACCATGAGACTGTATTCTGGCGTCATTCACTGTTTTCGGGGACAGAAAAACTTCGCTTTAAACAGCCTCATTCCTCCGCTTGTGAAAAAGTACGACAGAATCTGAGAATGTTACTGATTTTCCGGAATTTGTTGAGAAAGTGCGGTAATGTCCTTCCTTTGTCAGAGCTCGGAGCATGTGCTTGACAGAGGTTTGAGTGGCGTCATTGCATCGCTGGAGTACCAGGCCCCTCCAGAATATCAGGACGTATGGCAATCCTTGACAGTTGTATGTCGTCAATAGGTCCTACAAATATGTTAACACATTGATAAAGTGTGCGATTGCGCCAAATAATTATCTGGTTATATCGAATCTCCTTTTAACGTGTACAAGCATAGTGCCTATATTCACATTTTTTCTCACTGAGTGTAAGCATATCAAACATTCACAAGTAGTTTTTGGAAGAATATTCATTCAATTCTCCAGTTATCGTGAAAGTGAAATCCATAGTGAGTCATATGACAACTACGGACCTTTAACTTCATGGCCTCCAACCTGACTATTTTATATACTAAAAATCAAACCAAAAGTTCTACCACTGAAGTAAATGACTGTCTGACCGTCTAAAAACAAAACGTTCTCTTAGTTTAAAGCCATGCTTTGGCCATAAAGCTTGAATTACGTGGAAGAAAAACGTTTCCTTAGACCTTCTATCGCTTATTGCTTAGACAGTGCCTTGCCGGTGCTAACCAAATATAAATTCTAAATTCTGCCGATGACTTCCTCGCACAACAAATTACAAGATAATTTTCCTTTCCTATAGTTTTATTTCACTTACTGGCTTTAGTTGTCGTCAAACAAATTCCTGTATTTTTTAGTTAGCAATAGATGCCAGAGGCAGAACGCAGGTTACACAAAAGCCTATGTTATTGTTTGCAGCAACGGAATTTATGCAGTTCAAGGATTGATTTTTTAAAGGTTATTTCAGAAAATAATAAGGCCAAAGCTACCTGATTTTTGCTGACGTCAACAGTAACAAACTTAATTTTTGAGTACTTTTTGGCAAGTTTTTCTATAATCGGTGCAACCTCGTAGCTTGCTGCTAACCATGATGTGAAAAAATTGACTAGGACATAGGTGTTTTTTTCCAAAATGGCCGGAAGCTCCTAAAACAGAAAAATCCGTTTTAAATATTTCCGCAGTTCAGTTGAAGTCCGAAAAGGAAAGTCTAATGCTTTTAAATGTTCTGAAAATAAGCTATCTGGTAATTTTTGAGGGGGTGATTTCGCGTCCTTACTACAAACGCACAGAAAACCTGCAATATAAGACTGTCATACTACCTATTTCAAAGTATAAAAGTGCCTCAATATTTAGGTTATGATCTTGTCAACCTGAAGTATTACTTTGTACGTTTTCGGTAAAAAGAGTTGGGGCCTACGCCATCTTGGCGTTCTAGGGTTTAAACTCTTCTACTAGTTGTTAATAAAATATTTGAAAAGTAGCATGTGCGTACAAATAACTATATTGAATGAGAAGCTTACGGCTGCGTTAATTAACTTGACCTGACCGGAAGTCGACATGTGTCTATGCAAAATAGAAATAATTGGGATAATTAAATTGTGATGGATGCAAAAAAGAAATTGATCTGCAAATAATCTGCACCATAGGGTAACATTATAATTACTGCTTTGGAAGAAAGTGTGACGTAAATGCCTGTCCATATGAGAATCATATTAACTTTCTTACTTAGTTCGAACAGTTTACACAGGGTAAGGCAAAATTTGGAAGTATCTAAACCGCTAGCAACAGCCTTGCCTTGACCCTTCTAGCCCCGCGTGGCTGGAGACGGATCTATTCATCCCCAACTTCTAACGAAAACTTATGCTAGCAGTTGAGTGGGAGATGCCATATACAACGCGCAAATAAATATGAGGGATATCAGACTAGGTGGAAGACATGCGCCAAATATCATTTTTAGAAGGGGTAATTCAGTAATCTATGCATATGAACTTGTAGGCTGAAGGGATAGTGAGCGAACTAACAATAACGATCTCCTGTTCTTAATATAAATGCTTCATAAAGTTTACAAATAATGTATGAATTGAAATAATACTGAAGATGGTGTAAAACATTGCCACCGACAGCTTTTGCGCAATCACGTCTGATTGCAGCTAAAGAAGCAGTTTAGAATCGTTACCTTATAGGAAAAGCGGCAATCATTAATATTAATCGTTTTCATTGTCATTCTCTTGCGTGATCGCATTTGCGATTCGGCGTTGCCCGGCATGATGCATCAACGTGCTGCTATTAGGGGCAGTATTCCTTATGAAATAAATATACGTATACAGCAAATAGACTACATATATACAGACATCAATACATACAGTCACTACGTATGACACATCAATGTGCCATACATACTGATTGTATGTCATTGCAATTGCAATATTAATGTTGCAATCATGGCCTCCACAAGCCATTGTCGGAAATCAAACAGGCTGGTGTAATCTACTATTTCTTCAGTAGGTTTTCTAAGCATTATTCTTTGTCAAGGCAACCATTATCAAGACAATTCATCGATGCATTGTCTTGATCTAGACTGCGCTATCTTCAATATCAGTTGTGTATCAAAGCAGGAAAAAACATGATGATAAAAGTTAACCGCGAACACACGTGTCTTCAACCGCTTCAGTTATCAGTTAGAACGACGGTAACGAACCCGCGTCCCCAAGGATTTAGCTCAATTTTTCCTAATATACCTATGGTAGCTATTTAAATTGCCACTACGGTGTAGGACCAATCGTGTCTGGACGAAATTGATGAGTTAAAACCGATCGTCTTATATGACAGAATTCCGTTTTCTTATAAAAATACTAAACGCCATCAACTAATATCAATAAACTCAAGTAAAATATTGCTAACTCAAATGTGCGTTATTTTCTTTTCCAAAAGTTTTCCGATCAATCCTAATGATGGATTCCAGCCTTTTGACTGTTGCCACTGGTGAAGCTAAAAATGTGGCTAAGAGTTAGACGTACAATGAACCTGGATGCCTTGGTTTCGATCGCCTACCAGCCGCCAAGTGCGCTGCTGAATAGCAACCTCTCTTTACCCATTCATTCAAAGTATGAAATTTAGTAGAGATTTTAGCAGGTTAAGTCCTAGTGAACATCTATTTACTGATATAGTCATTATATTTTGCGTCAGGTGTGCTACTAGTAAGAAGACTTGCAATTCAATTTTTGATATTGGTAAGAAAGACTAAAGGAGAAAAATCGTAATTTAATTTCTGCTTATTAAGGATAATATGCACAAGCGCCCGACTACCCTATTTACCACATAAAATTGGGTGCGATGTCCACATTACGCAATGTGTGTCGGAATAGTTCCGAAGGGAATATGAAAATATTATCATCTGAACATTCGTCTCAAAGGTAAAATTCAATGTCTAATCGCTTCATTTCGTATTTGAACATAAAACTCTCTAGTCTCCATTTAACGCACCCCATTGATGATGGCACAACAAAATTTCCAAAACGTATTCCCTGGTTTGACCATTCTGATAAAGAAAAACTTCACCCATCTATACTCAACTGCTTGATGTCCAGTTTTACTTGGTGCCTTCGGAAATCGATAGTAAAAGAAAACTGGAAAAAATGCATTAGTCACATCTAAATTCCCACGATTGGACTAACTTCTTTGTATGTTCGGATGTGAATGTTTGTACTAATACTTTGTACCAAGTACTAGGTTCACTAATTTCTCGCTTTGTTCCCTGTAAGAAAATAATTAATGTCATGGATGAAGTCTACCTCGCTTTATCATTCCGCCGTAGACCGCGTAGACTTTCCCGTCGATTTCATCTACAAATCGACACTTCCGTCCTTCCCATTGATCTGAAAAATCTTTGAAGAAACTAAAAGCACAGTATAAGCGCAGAGAAAAACGCAGCACCCCGTGTTTTGATATGTCTTAGGAAACCCTATATCTGACGCTCAGTTGACAGCTGATAGCTTCAATGCTTTCTTGTCTAGAACGTTTAGTGAACATACTGTCGCTCCCTTTCCTAACATCCGAGTTTGGACCGGTAGCGTCCGCGAAAACCTAACTTTGACCCGCTGGGACGTGACCGTTGCCATTCTGCAGTTTTCGTCAATCTTAGAGTCCTAGAGCAGATGGCGTCCCGGTCAGCGTTCTAAAGATGGATGCAAATGAAATATTTCCGTCCATTCTGTATAAGATATTTAATCTTGCTCTTGAAAGTGAAACTTTCCCTTTTTTATGGAAGGAATCGCACATACTACCTTTACCCAAACACGGCCGACCTACGTCATTTGACGACTTTAGGCAAAAAAATACACGGCCAGCAGTCTCGAAGATCTTAGAGACCTTGATCAAAGATAAACTGATCCGTCACCTAACAGAGAATCACCTACTTAATGCGGCTCACCATGGGTTTCTAGAATAAGGATCTTGTGAAACCTGCCAGCTCACTTTCTTTGATCATGTGCTACAATCTAGAGACAGCAATTCTGCAAGTTACACCGCTAACTTAGATTTCACGAAGGCTTTTGATCGTGTTGACCATGATCTCCTACTACAAAAACTTGCCTCCTTCGGCATAGGTAACAAGATTCTGAACATAATATCTTCCTACTTGAATGCTCGCGCAAAACGGCTATAATATCCGATGTTGTCTTCAATCCCACGCATGTGAGGAGCAGACTTATTCAGGAAAGCGTGCTCGGCCTGCTTCTATTTTGCATTTTCGTCAACAATGTTCCTGATTTTTTTCAGTATGGTAGGCCATTTATGTACGCTGACGACTTAAATGTTCGAAGACCTACTTGAGGCCATAGATATAGGCATGTGGGACCAGGTAGTTGATTTTCCCACCCGAGGATCAAACATACTTGATCTTATTTTTTGTAGAGGTTGTCAGCCATCGTCAGTGTCACCTTTAAGATCCACTTGGGAATTCCTGATCACACTATAGTTCTTTCTACACTAGAACGAGAGGCTGCCGAAACGTTTTCCAAAAAATATAGCTTTTTCCGTGATTTCAGATCAGCAAATATGAGGGAATTGCTAACACACCTAAATTCCCACGACGGGACTAACTTTTTTGTATGTTCGGATGTGAATGTTTGTAATGATACTTTTTACAAAATTCTATGTCCACTCATCTCTCGTTTTATTCCCCGTAAGAAAATAATTAATGTCAAGGATGAATTCTACCTCCCTTTATCATTCAGCCGTAGACTGCGTAGACTCTCCCGTCGTTTTCATCTACAAAACGACACCTCCGTCCTGCCCTTGATCCAGAAAATCTTTGAAAAGGCTAAGAGGCTGTCTGATGAAAAACGACAAGCCGATGAGGATAGCTTTGCCGAAAACCCTTCGTTAAATGTTGCGAAGCTCTTTTCGCGCACAGTAAAAGCGCAGAGAAAAACGCAGCACCCCGTACTTCGAGACCTCTTAGGAAACCCAATAGCTGACGCTAAGTTGACAGCTGATAGCTTCAATGCTTTCTTGTCTAGAACGTTTAGTGAACATACTGTCGCCCCCTTTCCTATCATCCGGGTTTTGGACAGGTAACGTCCTCGAAACCATAATTTTACCCTCTGGGACGTGACCGTAGCCATTCGGCGTTTTCGTCAATCATACAGTCCAGGACCAGATGGCGTCCCGGTCAGCGTTTTAAAGGCGGATGCAAACGATATTTTTCCGTCCCTTCTGTATAAGATATTTAATCTTGCTCTTGAAAGTGAAACTTTTCCCTATTTTTATGGAAGAAATCGCACATACTGCCTATTCCGAAACACGGCCGACCTACGTCATTTGACGACTTTTAGGCCAATAAATACACTACCAGCAGTCTCGAAGATCTTCGAGACCTTGATCAAAGACAAGATGATGTGTCACCTAAGAGAGAATAACCTACTTAATGCGGCTCAGCATGGTTTTCTCGAAAAGAAAGGTCTTGTGACGCTTGCCAGCTCTCTTTCTTCGATCATGTGCTTCAATCTAGAGACAGCGGTTTTTGCAATTTACACCGTTTACTTCGATTTCACTAAGGCTTTTGATCGTGTTGAATATGATCTCCTACTGCTGGAACTTGCCTCCTTCGGCATAGGTAACAAGCTTCTGAACTTAATATTTTCCTATTTGAATGCTCGCGCACAACGGGTTAAAATTTCTGATGTTATCTCCAACCCCACGCATGTAAGGAGCGGAGTTATTCAGGGCAGCGTGCTCGGCCCGCTTCTATTTTGCCTCTTTGTCAACGATGTTCCTGATTGTTTTCAGTATGGTAGGCCCTTTCTGTACGCTGACGATTTAAATTTGCCTATCGATTTAAAGCGTTTGATCGCAACATCGTGCTTGAGCTCTTAAAAACAGATCTTCACGTCTTCGCTTAGTGGTGTCGCACATGGCGCCTCTCACTTTCTTGGCAAAACTGCTCCGTTATGGTTATTGGCGACAACCATCAGCCCCACCTAAGCATAGACGGTCACGATATAAACGTGCCCGGAGTTATAAAGGATCTGGGCATACCATACTCTAGTAGTCTTAATGTGTCAGAGCACTGCGCCCTGATTGTCTCGAAAGCACGCCAAACTACTGGGTTTATTCTCAGAAATTTTAAAACCGTCAAAATTAGAATCAGCCTCTATAAAATGTATGTCAGGCCTAGTCTGGAATACTGCTCGTTTCTATTTAGTCTCCTGCACGCTAGTGAACGAAAGAAGATAGCATCAGTCCAGCACTTCTTTACAAAAGAGTTTTCTATTCAGATCACCGAAACCTGTCCTACCAACAACGCTGCGAGCTTACGAACCTTGACCCGCTATGGCTTCGTAGATTACAGAAGGGACTATTTTTACTGTTTAAACTACTAAACAGTCGTACATTTAACACTTTTACATCTCTGAGGCACCTCGACCACTCTCGGCGCACCAGTCATCGAGATGTATTTATATTTCTTCCTTTGGCACGCACAGTTAGATACCGACAGTTTTTTTTTTCGGTAAACGCTATAGCAATCTGGAATAAGCTACCTAGAGGTATCAAAATTCAGCAAAGCTATCCCTTGTTTACGCGAACTGTCACTAGTTTTCTACATTCAGGACACCTTCCAAAACTTTTGGGTGCTGACTCTGTCGAAGCTCTCTTCGGTTCTGATGGCGTTCACGGACTCTGAATCCTGTGCCGGTCTTCATGCTGAGGGGAAAAATAACTGGCTCTGCAGACCGCAATCGGCTTATTTTTCAGTCGACAGCGAACAGCCGCTCGCCGACATACCTGCTGGTGCAGAATACCGGATCCGTAACACTGAATGGAGAGGTTCTTCACAAGGCACCTGTGTTAACGCGTCCCTGTCCAGAACTTTAATTACTAAATAAGCTGCAGTTTTTTCTCCTGAAAACACATGAAACAACGATCAGGAGTTTTTTTCACTGTCAGCTTGACCCTCTTCTGTATGTATATTTTTTTTGACCTTGCCTGTAAACTGGCAATATATAAAATAAAAATAAAATAAAAATGTTGCCTATCGATATAAACCGGTCGATCGCAACATCGTGCTCGAGCACTTAAAAAGGGTCTTTAAACATTTGCTCACTGGTGTCGCACATGGCACCTGTCGCTTTCTTCGCACAAGTGCTCTGTTATGGTTATTGGTGACAACCATCAGCACCACTTAGCATATATGGTCACGAACTGAATGTGCCGGAGTCAAAAAGGGATCTGAGCACATCATTATCTAGTAGTCTTAATCTGTCAGAGCACTCTGCATTAATTGTCAAGAAAGCACGCCATAATACTGGGTTAATTCTCATAAATTTTAAAACCATCAACATTAGAATCAGCCTCTAAAAAATGTATGTCAGACATAGTCTTGAGTACTGCTCGTTTCTATTTAGCCATCTGCACGCGAGTGAACGGTGAAAGATAGAATCAGTTAATAAATAAATTGTATATTTAAGGCCCAGAGGGCCCCATCATTACAAACTTAGTACCGTGGTTTAAATAAATACAAATTCGATAATTGCTGCACTATGTGAGCATCCATATGAACAGCATAAATGAGTAGTATGGTAAACATATCCGATTCAAAACGATTTGCCATTTTTAAAACAAAAGTCGACAATCTTTGTCATATACAGCGAACTGAAAACGAAGAAGTAAAAAAACTCCTAGGGTTTAATCGGAGGCCGAGTTCGGAGAGCCGCAAATTTAATATAAATAGAATACAAAAAATGCTTCACTAAAAAAATAATAGCTAAATGCAATGGGATAGTATTGTGATGTTGCTGTCAACGTATGAGGGTTCGGAAAGCTCCTTGTCGGGTGAGAGATTATATAGCAGTGATATAAAACCACATGTCTGTGCAGCCTTTGCAGGAATTCGATTTGCATGAGGCGATAATGCTAGCTTATGTGTGTAAATTAGACCCAAGACTTTTATGGTTGATCGTTCTAAAATACAATATACCGAAACCTGTATTACCAACAACGCTGTGAGCTTACAAGACTTGACCCGTTGTGGCTTCACAGATTACAGAAGGGACTATGTTTACTTTATAAACTTTTAAACAGTCATAAATTTAACCCCCTTACATCTCTGAGGCAGCTCGACCACTCTCTGTGCACCAGTCATCGAGATGTATTTTTATTTTTTCCTTTAGCACGCACCGTTAGATGTCGACAGTTCTTTTCGGTAAACGCTTTAGCAATCTGGAATAAGCTACCAAGAAGTTTTGAAATTCAGCAAAGCTTTCCTTTGTTTACGAGAGCTATCACTAGTTTTCTACATTCAGGAAACCTTCTAAAACTTTTGGGTGCTGACTCTGTGAAGGCTCTCTTCCGTTCTGATGGCATGCGCGTACTCTGAATCCTGTGCGGGACTACATGCTGAGGTCGACAGCGAACAGTTGTTCGCCAACATACCTGCTGGTGCAGAGTACCGGATCCATTACACTGAATGGAGAAGTCCTTAACCGGGCACCTGTGTCAATGCTTCCCTAGCCTAAACTTTAATCTCTCAATACACTTTAGTTTTTATTCCTGAAAAACACTTGAAACAACGATCAGGAGATTTTTTCACTGTCAGATTGACCCTCTACTGTATATAAATAAATAATTAAAT
>WEDG01006420.1:0-31610 GCA_017591395.1 Schistocephalus solidus
AATATCCATCAATAATCGCCAGACGCAAGAAACAGCAAACGAGCTCCAGATATCGACAGAACAAAATACGATGGCAATGACGTACACAAAGGTGCAGAGTTTATTTAATGAAATGGTTGAAATCTCACTGACCGTGGACCATTTGCAACCTGACATCATAGTTCTAGCTCGCATATGGTTAAATAATAATAATAATAATAATAATAAAAATAATAATACTAATAATAACAATAATAATAATAATAATAATAATAATAATAATAATAATAATAATAATATAATAATAATAATAATAATAATAATAAACAGATCGCAGATGCAGAAGTCAGACTGGGTGGAGTTCAGCTTATCTACATAGATCAAAGTGGATAAAGGGAGTGTGGGAATAGCGATGTTTATATGAGATGGCATAATGCCATCAGATGTCCGAGAGAAACTAGAAGCCGTTCAAAGATGCTTTACTAGATCCTTATCCAAATTTGATGGCATTCAAGGCTCATACATGAAACTATACAAAGATATGGTCTTCAACCCGTCTGGATTAGGAAGTTCAAAAATGGTCTCACTTTTCTATTCAAAATCACACACGACCAAGATATTCTCAGAATGAATATACTGAAAAATCAAAACGGCCCCCGAGACACTAGAAATTATTAAAATATTATAAAAATTCCTAAATTCAAAAAGGCCCAACGATTCAACTTCTAATTCATAAGATACGCGACAATATGGAATGCCCTGCCAAGTTCTATTAGAAATAGTCGAAACCTACTAGAATTTAATATAAAAATAAAACAATATCTGTTAAATAATACCACACATCTATTTTTGAATAAGATAGGACATTTTTTTCAACTCATTTCTTTAACATAGAATTCGGACCGAAAGGGCTCTGATAACGCCAACTTCGGGAATCACGCGTTTAACGAAGTGGCGGTTACTATCCTTGTGTTTTTTTGATTTAGATCATTAATTGGTTTCCGAAGTTATGCCTCGTCGAAATAAATGAAATCGGACCTGTGGGAAACCTTCCACTTTAAGATGAGTCAACATTTAAATACAATTTGAAGTTTTTGACCACGCTTATCAAAAACATCTTGTTTTATTAGGGTCTTAACTTCGTTGTAACTAAATATTTGATTAAAGCAGAAACAATTATTGACACAAAAGTTACTATCGATAAAATTGCCCTTTCTGCCATCGCACGTATTAAGCAGTTTGTATAGAAACACGAATCTTTATTTACGCTACTCGATTCTCTGTTTGAGGCAAATTCATTTAAAAATAACCTCACAAGCTTTCCATCAATAGAGTCCATCGTAAATTTGGTTTCCACAGATGTTGCCGATAGATCAAAACGTAGACTTAATAGAATTTTCCGTAATTTCCCACAAGCTATAAAACCCAATGCCAACCAGCCAGCAAACTAAACTCACCTGTAGCCTTAACATCCAAATAGCTTTCAGAAAAATACTTAACTCATAAATTCACTAAAGACCAGGATTAGTAACATTAGTACCTCATGGATACCAGTGAGGCCTCGTAGCTCAGTTAGCTAGAGCGTTGGCTGAAATAAAACCTTCCCATTGCTGGCTTGGGTTCGTCTTCCACAGAGCCTGTAAAGATTTTCACAAGTGGTGAAAGGAATTAGCAACATTATTTACCCAAACCGAATCTGAAATGATACTAAATAATCCTGCATTAAAACAACGTTTCAAAACCTTAAATCCTTTCTAGATCAACTTAACAACTTATCAACAATGCAGCGAAAACAAATTTGTAATAAAACCATAGAACAGACAAGAATACTCAACACAGCATTCCTTTAGTCGAGCATGCAACGTATCATTCTCCCTCCGACACGCACGGCAAACTGTGCACAACTGCAAAATCAGTTCGAAGGGACGTCATCAACAGCCAAAACTGAAAATCCAATAGACTAACAGCAACTTAGAATAGAATGAAAACAGAGATGCTGGACCCAGTCAAGATAACTTGCTAAATAATAGTATAATGACTATAATTACACCATGAAACGAGCAACTAAAATCCAAATCTGTTGCTTAAATCTTCCATGTTCGGTCATCGGCTGAGCGTCTGATTGTAACTCCGCCCTTACTCGACTGTAACAAAATATTTGTTACAGATGATTTGGGCAAAGCAGAGTTGTTAGATTCGTTTTTTACCAACCACTTTACCACTGAAACTAGCCCCACTCCCACAATTTCTCTGCTTTTAAATTCACTTCTAACAACCACTAATTTCTCACCTTCACGTATTCAAAAAGAAATAGCTCACCTAACAAATTCACATTCGGTTGAAACTGATAACATTCCAAACTCACTTGTTAAACAGTTAAGAATTTTCCACCTTTACTAAGCAAGTTATTGTCAGTTTTTCTCGAAATTGGTTTCTTCTCCGAGAATTGGAAAAATTTTATCATAATACCAGTTTTAAATCTGTTTCCCGCTTGGACATTCATAACTATCGCGGTTTTCATACAACGCCCTCTCTTGCTAAACTCTTCGAAAAACTAATTGCAAAACAAATCACGGATTTTTGCATAAGCAATCAAATTATCAACTTTTCCCAACACGGCATCTAACCGGACCGCTCTTGTAAAACCTGCCACATGTCTTTTCTAAATCCACTAACCCTCTTCGTAATGATCATCACTCTGTGGTAGTTATCTATTTTTGATCTTAGTAAGGCATTCGATAAAGTGCCTCATAAACGACTTCTAGCTAAAACTAGAAGCTATAGGATTTCGTAGTCCCCTTACTGACTTTATTAAATCATACCTAAAGGATCGAAAACAAAAGTTTTAGTAGGGTCCTCATACTCAAGTGCTACCTTGATTGTTTGTGGTGTCCTTCAAGATACCGTATTAGGTCCTTCGTTGTTCTTATGGTGAATAATTGATATTTCATCGATAGTTAAACATTCTCAATCTATTATTTATGCTGATGACCTCAAATGCGTGTATTCCTTCTCTAACTCTACGACCGAACGGTGCCTAGAACAAATTCATTCAGACTTAGACGCTCTTTCGGCGTGGAGCTGCACATGGCTAATGGAGTTCTCACCTACTAAGTGTCGCTACATGGGTTTTGGGCCTGTAAGGCTGCCGCAACCTCTTATCTTTGAAGGTTGCCCTATGATTGAATGTTTCTCCATCGAGGGCTACACCAATAATATAGATCTTTCGCCTCATGCCGATAGAATAACGGCCAAAGCCGCTCAGATTTGCGGCTTTATTTCTTCTAATTTCTACCTTTCTGAAATTAAATTGAGAGTTTATCGTATGTTTGTACTTCCCATTCTTGAAATTTGCTGTCCTTTCTTCGGTTTAATGAATGAATATGGCCGTTCAAAATTGAAAATGTCCAAAGACATTTCACACAAAAACTCCTATTTCCGACTCTTTCAACTACTTCCTACTCAACAAGATGCCAGCTAATGAAGCTAAAATTTCTTTGGGTCAGGAGACTTGAAGCAGGCTTTTGTCTCCTTTTCCGACTAAATAATAGTTCAACTCTCCCCAAGCTTTCTGTCATTACCCCCGTTAGTCTTCCTCATAACCTAAGAAATTCTGCACTAATTATACCTCCCCCTGCATCCTCCACGTGTAAACGCTCTCTCTTCTTTGCTTCTGGGTATACTTTTCTTTGGAATAACTTGCCAATTGAAATTAGGTCGTTAACAAGTCTATCTGCATTCAAGCGAAGACTGCACATTTATCTTAACACTGATTCTATTAACCTTTTATTTTTCTCATTTTTGCCCAGTAGCTTTCCCCATGACTTGGAGAAAGGACCATCGGAATTTAAGTGACCCTCTTGAAACTATATTTTCGCTACCTCGAGTCGCTTATGAACTATGATGTCTGCTTATATCCCCGGTCATCCAAACGATGACGTCATTCGGAAGTACATATTCGGTGGTCCACAGTCTAAAATGCTACCGTTTCTTTGGATACTTAACATCATCAGAATTCAATTCTGGATCCTAAGATGCTGAGGACTTAAGTTAATTGACGCATTTTCGTGAGATTTTGTTTCATACGCCTAAGTGATTAAGAACGAATCATCTCGACGTTTCATTATCTCATTCTGAAATGCTACTGCAGTATTACCCTACTCTCCCACCTGACAATTTTTTTGTAAGCAGTTTTTTTTCTCCTTCCTTCTTTTCAAAAATGAAGGCCTATTGAACTCTGCCTCCATTTTTATGGTAGGAGTTTTTTGCATTGCCTACTTTTTCTAGATCACCATTAATTATAAAACATCGCTAACTGTTGACATAGCAGGTCAAGTTATGTATTTGTACATTTTGTCTGCACACACTGTCATGACTTTATTTCGTTACTAATGTTTGCTTAGACAGTGCCTTGCTGGTGCTAAACCATGATCTCCTCTCCTCTACTAACACAAAAAGCCTACCACCCAAAACTATCAAAACTCCAACACATTCGTGTCGATTCGTACAAACTCAAAAGAACGCGAATGTAGTTTTCCTATCCCAAAAGCATAATAACGTAAGCCGTCGCAACCAAACTGTCACTTTTATAAAGACCAACGAATTAGGTAAACCACAAATCCTCACTTACAAAACATACCAAAAAATACAAGTCAGTACATTACAATCAGGTCTACACAACCTCCATGATATCGCAATAACCTGAAGCATCATAGTTTTCCCAACTAACATGGAATCTGACAACCGTCTAACCAATTATCTAGGCTCACGACTGTTCCAAACAGAAATCACCCTTATACACAATAAGATCACAATAAATCCATCTCCACATCTAAGACCTAACCCCTTCACCTAAAACACACCATACTCATCAACATTCTTCCCAGCAATCAATCCATGTCCCCTCTTAGCCCAAAAAATGGAAAAAACCTTAGGGAATTGTTTTTTTACCAGGGCCCACCATCTCTATGTCCAATGTCCCAAGCATCGCTCTAATCAATGCAAGATCGATAGTTCATAAAATGTCTCATCGCAAAACCTTTATAGAAATTTATAACCCAGATAAAATTTGCATCACTGAAACATGGGTAAATGAATTTATATCTAATGAATAACTGTTTATCGTTAACTACACCTTCTATTGACAGCAAAACCTAAATAAACGATGTGGAAGATATTTGATCGACACCAAAACTACACTTTAAAAAATTCTCCTGATGTTCCAAATGGTTCTTTCACTGGAGTAGCTTGTTTTGTCACGATACAATCTCACAGCCCAAAACATATATTAATCGGATATATCTACGCTTCCCTTGAATGTTGTTATGACAAAACAGGTGGGATAAGGCTCACCAAATATATTCCAGGTATGATACATTTGTTGTGAGATATGTTGTCAGTAGTGAGTAATATATTCACTTCTTAATCGCAACAAATTTATCTTACCTGGAATATCTTCGGTGAGCATTTGGCGAGCCTTCGTTGAGCCTTTGGCGAGCCTTATCCCACCTCGATGTTCATCACCACTCGTTTTCGCAGTTAGTTGTAGGTATCTGGAATGGACTCTAAGAGGACGTCCTACGGGCGTACAAGACAGACACATTCAAACAAAAACTGAATTTACATTCCCTTGAAAAATACTCTTCCTTCTTACAGGAAGACCCTGCTACATCATACTAAAGTTTTGCACATACATAGAGATAACGGTAATATCTATTATCGGAAATACGTAATCAACGGTCCTTCAGGCTGACTGTGTCTATATTTTACTGTGACAAAACCATTTTCTTTCTGCGTGCAAATGTATGTTACTCAATAATTTGCAGTAACATGTATTTTAACTAAAATTTTGTTGTCACCGTTTTTAATAGGGTCTTCAAAGACAAGGCCTTTTATCCTTAAATATACTGAAATATACTGAACTAACTGCTACACGGAAAATATATCAAACATAAACAGTGAATATAGGATAATGACAGATGATTTAAACCACCCGGAAATTAATTGGATCAAGAACTCAGCCCCAGCCAAACATTAAAAACTGCTATCTTCTTATAATAGAAAAATCCAAATGAGTTATTCTTTGTTTAAGATGACTATTACTAGTTTTTTGCATTGAGAACAGTTTCCAAGAATTCTGGGCACCGACACGGTAGAATCTGTTTTCCTGTTCGACGGAGTGCGCGGCATCTGAACCAGATTCCAGGCGTTACCTTGAGGGTTACGGCACCGTCTCTGCAGCCTGCACCCGCTGACTTCTTCGGCAGACAGTTAGAAACCATACACGGATGCTTTATTACCTGGATTAGAATCCCGGTTCCTAGCAAAGACAGAGAGACGGCATACAGACTGCAATTGTGTTAGCCCTTCCCTGATCTGAATTGCTTTCATCCTTACAGGCAGCAGCTTTTTCTCCTGAATAACATAAAGATAGGAAAAACATTTATAATGATATATATTCAGGAGTTTTTTTTCACCGCCAGCCTCTACCCACTGAATATTTCATCTGACAATGCCTGTAAACCGGCATTAAATACAACTTTTATTATTATTATTATTATTATTATTATTATTATTATTATTATTATTATAACATCTCATATCCAACCCGCCTAATGAATCTTTATCTGTTCCCTTTGAGTTATAGGCAAATGCATGGTGATCTCCTGCAGACATTCCGCATTGTGAAAGGATTGGATTGTTGCCTGGAATTCTCGGACTTCTTTGAATTTGCCACCACGACCCATCTCCGAGGTCACCCATTGAAACTGCGTGTCCAGCAGGCGAGACTGGATGTGCGCAAGTTCTCCTTCTCTGTCAGAGTGGTTAAACCATGGAATGCCCTCCCTGACGACGTTGTGATGTCACCATCGCTGGAAAGCTTTAAAAGGAACCTTGACAGTTTTATGTTCCGCAACGAGCCTGAGCGATGAGGAATTTATCTTAACCCTCGAGAATCGTGCACCACTTGTCATATTTTATGACCGCCTTTTGTACCTTTGCAACCCACATGGTTTCTCTGTATACCGCACTTAATTTTACGTTACAAATAGGGTACTCGAAGGCCCATGCCTATTTCCCTTAATAAATTGAATTGAATTGAATTGAAATGTACTCAAATAATCGATAAACACACCCGAGGAACTAACATACTCGAAATTATGCTCATTAATAATATTTGGCCTATATGTACGCATTATGATAGCATAACGTTTGCTAATGATAACAAAGCAATATTATCTATGCTCCCACTAAACATAAAACCAGCCCACGATTCTACCATCATTTACATAAAAATTCGGAAATTTGACCAGGATTCAATGAACAGCTATATCAAATGACTGGAATTCATAACTTCTAACAACATCCCCACAGAAGCAATTAACCTTCTATATGCTACCCTAGTAGAAGAACGCTTCGCGCATAAAAAGCCACAATACCGAATTTTCTCTCACGGAGACTTTAAAAACTAAAAAACAACTGCAAGACCCCCCGTGTTAGTTACTTATCCACACTGGTTCAAGGTTCAAGTTCAAGGGCGCGTGGACCGATTTTTAAAGATAAGTGAACGGATTATTTTTACCATATTTATTGGCCTAGCAGTGAACTGTCTATTAATTGTTAGTTTAAAAAAGCTCTTTTTACTGCTCCAGATTATTTGTGGTGGTCATATAATCAATTGTAATAATTAGTTTTTGAAAGCTAAGTGAAAGTTCTAATTTTTTCCGAATTTCCTTATCCAAAGCTTTAATTACTAACTGATTTTTGATAAAAACTTTGCAATTTTAACACTCTATCAACTGCTTATACCTGTGGTGCTCGTCCACTTCTACAGGCGTAAACCTTTATAGTCAACGCTTTCAACCGATATAGCCTCGTTATAAGTCAGGTGGATCTGTTATACTAAGAAGTCTCTCAAGCACGTTTAAAGGTCCTTAGTTAAAATTTTGGAAAAAATATTTGTCGCAGAATATTATTCGACTGCTTTTTCCTAAGTTTGACCAAATTAAAGCCTCCTAGCAAAAATTAGAACGAAAATCTCGGCTCGTCGCAAGCTCTCAGCCATTGCACCGAAGCGTTGCTTGGTTGCATCAAGTAGTCACAGCAGTGATATGCATATGCAACCAATCGTTAAAGCTAAGCAGCTTGATCTCTCTGCTTTACAAAACTGTAATGATTTTATGTTAAAGTTTGGATCAGTTCTCTCTATACTGGGAAACTTATTCGACGGTGACATCTCTGCTCTTCCCTCTCAGGAATGTCAGCGTCTGGATTCTCTCGTCCATTTGGTTGCCACTGAAACATCAGACCGACAGAAACGAAATTATAATTTTCTTTTAAAAATGTTTCATGGGACAGACGACCCATTGACGTTGCCGTAAACTTCCTGTACTCGTGCGGTTTCAACTACAAAATAGCGGAAGCCAAACGCCTCTCCTCACGTAGCAAAAATCCACCTATATTAGTCACCCTTTTTTCACCAATCGAGGTGGACTCCATTTTTGCACAACGAGGTCGCATTTTCTCGTTATCTAGAAGATGCAAAATGTTTCCTTTGTCGGGATCTTACACCGATGGAGCGAAGGAATGTGTCTCACCTCTTGCATAGGTCTTCGGCTTCTCAATCCATTATCCATAAGTCTGGTCATGGCTATGCAAACCATAACGAGACGATACAGCAATCTCCTATAGTGCCCGGTTCAAAAACCTTATTTTCAACTCCTGCTCTCCTTTCAACGAATCCACTAACGCATTCTTCCTCGCGAATAGGAATTTCCAACGCAGTAGCTATCAGCCATGTCGTAAGCCCACCTTTAATGCCAGTAACTCCGTCTAAAGTGCCAAGACCGACTGCTTCTCCGTTTCAACGTAGTTTTCCTTGTATTCCTACTGTTGACTTAGTCAACAATACTGGGTCAAGTCCACCTCGTTCCCATTCCACGATATCCACTCCGGTCTCAGCTGTCCAATCTAATAAACTTATCAAAAACCTGGGCAAGTCAAAGGATGCTCCAAACTTAAGTTCCAAAAAGACAAATGTTATTAAAGTTGGGAAACCTCCTAACCCTCCAGCAGCTACCATACATACCCAAAATTTCCTTAGCAATTATCCCAATCAATCAATTTCTCAGGCTGCCCCATTATTTAACCATACCCCTTACGGTACCAGTTTTCCAAAACAATTTGTTCCGTTTTCAAATCTTATTCTCCCCCCCCATATTATTCCAGTATTCCTCAAAATCCTATTTATAGGCCTCCTATTTTCGCTAACGCAGAAAATAGCCTTCCTCTCAATGGATACCACCCAAATATGTTTCTCTACAATAATCCTAATTTAGTTAGCAGTAACAGCTTAACTAATTGTAGACAGCAGCCATTTTACTTTCCGCCAGCACCTACCTCTCTACAGTTTACTTCCCCACCACCAAGTCTTCCTTTTTTATAAGTAACGATAACCCTAGTTTGGATACTCGAACTACGCTAGATGTCATATTACTTAATGCTAGATCTGTTTTAAATTAGATGGCGCAACTGAGAGCCATTGCTTTCGAGCTAATGCCCGATGTTTTATGCGTAAATGAATCTTGGACCCATCCCTTAATTTCCGACTCTTTGCTTGTCATAGACCAGTACGATCTCTACCGTCAAGACCGCATTAGTAAGCGTGGTGGTGGTTGTCTTCTCTATATTAAAGCTTCATTTAAGAACTTCCCGTTTGATCTAGATGTTACGTCCTTCTCTGGTAATTACTGCTTCGCACCCATTTTCCTGTCGTCCAGGCAAAAGGCGATTCTCGGATGTATTTACAACCCACCTAATTCATCATCCAATGATGATGCAAAACTTTGTGAAATTTTTAAATTGATTTCGAAGTCCAATTTTAACATTAAAATAATCGCTGGGGACTCTAATTTTCCTGAAATTGACTGGATTTCAAAATCTTTTCCACCCAGATTTCAGCCTTTCCTCGATACCATTAATTTTTCTAATTGGTCCCAGCTTGTCCGTTCTTCAACGAGAGAAAAGCATATTTTAGACCTGATTTTCACAAACGACATTGCTCCCCTCTTCGTTGATTTTAAGCAGGGCCTCTTCCAAAGTGACCATACACTAATTCACTGTTGCCTTCCGATTGTTTCATCGAAAAAGGTAAGTGCCGTTCGTACCTATCATGCTTTTGACCTCGCAGATATGAGCTTAATTAGTAACTTTTTTGACTCATTGGACTGGCAGAATCTCTCCTCCATGAACGACGCAGCAAGTCTTTGTGACTTTGTGTCAGTCGTTTCAAATAACATCCTGAAGCTTGTGCCAACCAAAACAGTCAAGCCCTACGTCTCGGAATCAACCGTTCCTCACTTTCTTTTGCCACGACTAAAGTGAAGAAGCAGTTGAAAGATCAATTTACTAGTTCGTTATCTGTACATCTAAGGATCGCTGAGATTTTGAATTAGCCTCTAAGATTCGTCTTGCACATGACAGACAGGGAATCTTGCGCACTCAGTGAGCCAAACACTGCAAAATCTGTTGCTAACTGTTCCGCCGTCGATCCTTTTCTAAACGAGGTTATGAAATTCCTCCATTACTTAATGAAGACAAGAACTTCGTTCTGGAAGACTTAAACGGATTCTTTCCTGACTCATGGAAGACATCTATTATTCTTCCTGTCTTCAAGTCGGGATCTCGTTCGGACGTAAATAATTATCGAGGCGTTCACAAAACCCCGGCTCTCGCAAAACTTCTTGAAAAAATTATTTTTAATCAAATTCTCGACTTTTGCCAAGAAAATAAGCTTTTAAGAGACTCACAATATGGTTTTCTACCTGGGAGATCATGCGAAGTGTGTCACTTAGCTTTTCTTAACCTCGTCACTTCCCTTCGGTACGAGCAACTGTCAGTGGTTGTGATCTACTTTGACCTGAGCAAAGCCTTTGACAAGGTACCGCACAGACGTCTTCTAGTGAAACTGGAAGCCCTCGGCATCCGGCCTCCTCTCCTTGACTTCGTTGGTTCCTACTTGTCTAACCGCAGCCAGAAGGTCCTAGTAGGTAATAGCTATTCAACGCCTCAACCGATCACGAGTGGCGTTTTTCAAGGCACCGTTCTAGGTCCCCTTCTCTTCATTCTGTACATTAACGAAATTTCAACTTTACTCACAAATTCACAAAATTTCGTTTACGCTGACGATCTCAAGTGCATTTATTCATTTTCTAAAGACACTGCTAATAGTTGCGTTGACAAAATCAACACTGATCTACTAATGCTCCCACGTTGGAGCTGTACTTGGCAGATGGAATTTTCTCCATCCAAGAGCAGTTTCATGTGTTTTGGCCCCGCCAAGCTTCCTGGACCCCTAGTATTTCAAAATAGTACACTTTTAGAACGATCAACCATAAAAGACTTAGGTCTAAGTTACACGAATAAGCTAGCATTATCGCCTCATGCAGATCGAATTTCTGCAAAGGCTGCACAGATATGTGGTTTTATATCACATAATTTCTTCCTTCCGGAAATAAAGTTAAACCTATACCGCATGTTTGTTCTTCCTATCCTCGAATACTGCTGTCCCCTATTTGGGCTGATGAACGCCTCTGACCGCAGTAAGATTGAAAAAGTTCAGAGGGTTTTTACTCGAAAACTATTTTCTCTTCCTGGATCCAGTTTCTCTTATACGGATAGATGCCAGTTAGCAAACATTAAATTTCTGTGGGTTAGAAGACTCGAAGCTGGTCTCTGCTTCCTGTTTCGCGTTAATTCTAGCCCAAATATCCCACGAATTAACGCTCTCACTCCGGTAAATCGACCCTATGCCACTCGTAATTCCTCCATGTTCATTTCACCACCCCTTAGCTCCACAACCAACCGGTCTCAGTTTTTTGCCTCCAAATATGCTTTCATATGGAATAATCTACCACTGCAAATTAGGTTGTCGTCTACATTAGCTATTTTCAAAACCAAATTACGCAAACATTTAACTTCGAAAGATATAAAGTCCTTATTGTCTGTTTCTTTCCCAAACTCGCAACTTTTGGATTTTGAAAAGGGTCCTCCTGGTATTTGAGGCAGATCCCTTGATATTATATGGGTCTCTAATTATATTTTCCATCATCCTCTGCAGAGTCAATCTTTGCATTCACTTTTTCTTCCCCTCCTTTTAAACTAGCATTGCCAACTCTTGACAACCTTGATACTTTCCTTCGAATTTGCAACCCTGACGATAGTCTCCAGGATCTGTTGATGATCGAAGTGGGTTCTGATGGTTTCGCCTCTTTGGTGATGGACTATACAGTCAGCAAGGTCGCATCTCGATGATGATCTCGTGACCTCTACTGTCCCCTCTTCGTTTCGACCATGTTGTCTACGATGAGTTCGTCCTCTCACCTCCACTGGTGTTTATAAACAGTAGCTCTGACTGCTATATTACCTCTCACCCGACAAGGAGCGTCCCGAACCCTCATACGCAGTCAGCAACATCACAATACTATCCCATTGCATTTAGCTATTAATTTTTAGTGAAGCAGTTTTTTCTCCTATTTTTTTTAAATTGGCGGCTCGCCGAACTCCGCCTCCGATTTAACCCTAGGAGTTTTTTTTCACTGCTTCTTTTCGAGTTCACCGTATATGCCAACGATTGTTGACTTTTGTTTTATAAATGGCAAATCTTTTTGAATCGGATATGTTTACCATACTACTCATTTCTGCTGTTCATATGGATGCTCACATAGTGCAGCAATTATCCACTTTGTATTTATTTAAACCATGATACTAAGTTTGTAATGATGGGGCCCTCTGGGCCTTAAATATACAATTTATTTATTTATTTGCATAAGTGTGGTTAAAATTGTGCTCGGTTTGTCGTTTTCTTTTAACTGTTTGAAATCAGCTGCCATTTTAGCCTATTTAAGTATACTCTTGTTAATTATCAACCCACTATTTTCTATTAAGTAAACCAAAATTCCGTAAACTAGCTTACGATGTCCTGCAAGCGACTAGCAAAAAGACGAAAGGTTGCAGCTTCCCCTCCATCCTTGAGATATAGATTAATGGAAGGGGACCTATCTAGCTTATGCGAGACTTCGCAGCCCTCTGTAGATATTGTCAACTCTAAAATCCCTTTGGTAAATCTGGAACCTCTTGATCCTCTGATTACTCAAGCCTACACTTCGTCCTGCGTTAATCGATCGTCGTCTGACGAATTAGTGGATTTTTTGCTTAAATGAACTATAACCAATTCCTCTGACACAGTTATCCAAGAGGCTTTTCAAGTCATTGGGATAATAAGCTCCGAAACCGAAGAATGGATATAACGCAAGCATAATTTTTATACTGCGTAATATTTTCAGTTACATATCTGCTTTCGACGGCGCGCGTTTGTTTCTGGAAAGCAGTGGCTTGGGATTCCGAGTCGCGTATGCTAAACGACTCCACTCGCTCAGACGTAATGCCCCCATATTAGTCAAGCTCTTTTCCTTGATAAAAGTTGACTTCATACTCTCTAGGAAGGAGATAAGTAGATAATTTTGTCGAAAATGGCATTCGTCTGTTTCCCTTGAACTCACCCCAATGCAGAGAAAACTGAAAAATTTTAAATTGTCGACAAGCAACCGAGAAATGACTACCGCTGTTGCCATGTTGAACAAATCGCCTCAAATTTCATCTACGGCTTCGCCATCTGAATCTTCAACTAACTCTGCACAAACACCGGCCTTGATTAATCTTTTGGGATCCCAAGAAAACAGTACTTCCTTTTTTCGTTCTCAAGACGGCAGTACTCCTCCTATTATCATACCCATAACAAGTTTACCAGTTACTCCTGGTAAACCAACGCAGATTTCTAGCTCAAATATAAGTCCGGCTAAAGTCTCAACCAATTGAAAACCGCAAAAATTTAGCCTCTCCACGAAAACTACTCCGTTACGATCGCCTTTACTCCCAAAAACATCCCCATCCCAACAACATCGAATTTCCAGCTATCACCCAGACCTCATACTGAGGCGGATAAATGAAACATACAAGCATTCTCGCCCAAAAATAGTGCTGCTGTGCCACTCACAACAGTGCATCGCCCACGCCACAGCCAATTTTCTCTACGGTCGTTTCCCCAGTTGTCTCTCAATACGAAGGGTCCTGCTGGACTACTAGACTCACCTGACCTTCTGTGTCACCTTAATAGTAATACTTTGCATTAATTTATCCAGGAATTTCCCGGTCATGCCCCAATAAATAGCAGTTGTGCTCAGTTCCCCTGTCTGTCATTTCCACCTCCATATTTTACTCCGCTTCACCCACATCAGGCGCGTATGATCCCATCTTTTTCCAGTACAGAGCGGGAGCTACCGCCCCCTATGTTCAGTGGCCCGTGAACCACTGGATGAATTAGCCGCTCTCCTAAAAAGCAACCACTGCTTAAACTGTTCGTTCTAAATGCCAGATCCTTGCTCAATAAAATGCCCCTGCTTCAGACTCTAGTCTTTGTCCACTGTCCAAAAATCGTTATAGTAACTGAAACATGGGCAACACCTTCCGTAGCCGACCCCAAACTCTCTCTTATAGGTTAAACTTGTACTCGTAATGATCGCCGTGACAGTCGTAGTGGAGGAAGTTGTATCTATATTAAACAAGCGCTGGCATTTCGGAAATTTGATCATCCACAATTTACTGCGGTTGACGAGAGAGCTGCTGGCTTCAAATTACCTTAAAAAATAGGAACTCTTTACTCATTGGCTGTGTCTATTGCCCGCCCAATACCAGTGAGGATTTCGATTTTTGTCTCTTACAAGCATTTCATGCCGCAGTTGACTTAAATTTTAAGTATTGCTTAATTGCAGGTGATTTCAACCTTCCTGACATTCGCTGGTTTCTGGTCCCCTCCGGCCCCATAAAGTTCGAGGACTTTCTCGAGGCCGTAGATATTGGCATGTGGACCCAGGTTGTTGACTTCCCTACCCGAGGATCAAGCATAATTGATCTAATCTTCTGCATTAGTTGCCTGCCTTTGACAGTGTCATCATTTGGCCCACTTGGGAGCTCAGACCATGATATCGTTGTTTCTACACTACAACTCGAAACCGATGAAACGATTTCCAAAGAATATAGCTTTTTATTTGATTTTCGATTAGCACTTTCGACAGAATTATTGATAAATCTTAACTCCCACGACTGGTCTAATTTCTTTGTGTCAGGATGTAAACACCTGTACCGGTAGGCTTTACAAAAGTTTTAGATCCACTTATTTCTCATTTTGTTCCCCGTTATAAATTAATTAATGTCACGGATGAGGTTCATCTCCCTTTATCTTTTCGCCGTAGGTTGCGTACACTCTCTCGTCGATTCCATTTGAAAAACGACATTTCCAATCTGCCCTTGATTCACCGTATTTTTGAGCAGGCCAAAAGGCTAACCGAAGAAAAACGGCTAGCCGAAGAGGTCAAATATGTCGAAAACCGTTCGTTAAATGTAGCGAAACCTTTTTTCACGCGCAATAAGAACCCATAGTAAAACATGGAATCCCATACTACTAGACTCCCTTGGCAATCCTGTAGTTGATGACAAATTGACGGCTGATAGTTTTAACGTTTTCTTGTCCAGAACATTTTTTTAAAATTCAACCGCTCCCCCTCCGCCCATCCAGGTTTGGACCGGTGCCGTCCTCGGGACCATAACTTTTACCCTCTGGGACGTAACCGTAGCCATTCGACGTTTTCATCAATCTCATAGTCCTGGACCAGATGGCGTACCAATCAGTATTATAAAGGCGGATGCTAATGATGTTTTCCCGTCACTTCTATGTAAGATATTTAATCTAGCTCTTGAAATTGAAACCTTTCCCAGTGTATGGAAGGAATCGCACATTCTACTTATCCTCAAACACGGCTAATCTACGTCATTTGACGATTTTCGGCCAATCAACACACTGTCCGCAGCTTCGAAAATCCTGGAGACCTTGATCGAAGATAAGATGATGTATCATTTAACTGAGAATAACCTATTGAGTGCAGCCAAGCACGGGGTCCTCAAAACAAGGTCTTGTGTCACATGTCAGCTATCTTTCTTTGATCATGTTCACAATCTAGGGATAATGACTTTGCACTTTACATAGTCTATTTCGATTTCACCAAGGCCTTCGATCGTGTTGAGCATGCCCTTCTTCTCCTGAAACTCTCCTCTTTCGGTATATGTGGTTAACTTCTGAGCATGATATCTTCTAACCTGAGCTCTCGTACACAACATGTTAAGATCTCCAATGCTATCTCAAACTCGGCACGTGTGAGGAGTGGAGTTATTCAGGGTAGTGTGCTAGGTCCACTTTTATTTTGTCGTTGTTGTCAATGATGTGCCAGGTTTATTTCGAAATTGTAGGCCCTTTATGTATGCCGACGATTTATAAGTTGCCTATCGATACAAGCCGGCAGATCGCGACACAGTGCTTGATCTATTAAAAAATGATCTCGAGGCAATAAATATGGTAAAAATAATCCGTTCACTTATCTTTAAAAATCGGTCCACGCGCCCTTGAACTTGAACCTTGAACCAGTGTGAATAAGTAACTAACACGGGTGGTCTTGCAGTTGTTTTTTAGTTTTTAAAGTCTCCTTGAGAGAAAATTCGGTATTTTGGCTTTTTATGTGCGAAGCGTTCTTCTACTAGGGTAGCATATAGAAGGTTAATTGCTTCTGTGGGGATGTTGTTAGAAGTTATGAATTCCAGTCATTTGATATAGCTGCTCATTTAATCCTGGTCAAATTTCCGAGGATTTATGTGACTGATGTTAGAAGCGTGGACTGGTTTTAAGTTTAGTGGGAACATAGATAATATTGCTTTGTTATCATAATGCGTACATATAGGCCAAATATTATTGGTGAGCATAATTTCGAGTATGTTAGTTCCTCGGGTGTGTTTATCGATTTTTTGAGTACATTTGTGAGGTGTTATGAAAGATAGCAGTTTGTAATGTTTGGCTGGGGCTGAGTTCTTGATCCACTTAATTTCCGGGTGGTTTAAGTCATCTGTAATTATCCTATATTCACTGTTTATGTTTGATATATTTTTCATGAAGCAGTTAGTTCAGTATATTTCAGTATATTTAAGGATAAAAGGCCTTGACGGAGAAGATTAGCAATGGTATTGAGGCTATTTGGCTGAAAATAAAGACGCGGGGATCGCAGTCCCTTGAAGTCACGACTCTCTACCGACCACCGGGGACAGACACTGACGCTGATACTTGTTTGTTGGAGAACATAAAGGAGATTAGCAGTCGACCTGATGTTGTTCTCATGGGTGACTTCAATGCACCCAGCATTCGATGGAACGATCTGCAGGCACAGAGCTCAAAGTTTTCCTTCGATCATTGTCTGTTTAAGACAACACTTTAAGCTCTTTTCACTTAACATGTATTTGTTCCAATAAGAGCGCGTGGAGGACAACAGGCTAGTTGTTTAGATCTCGTCTTCACTAAAGATCCTGACTGTATAGACGAGGTACACTGCCTACCTCCACTTGGTCGAAGTGATTATGCAGTACTTTCATGGGAGTATGGTTTATATTCTGTGCCATCTGCAATAAATGAAACCAGGCCCAATCTATGGCGAGGAGACTTTTGCAAGATTAGAGCTGAGGCATCACGAATAGACTGGGATCTTCTCTTCTCCGGGAATGTCACTGAGGACTGGAATTTATTTACGGAGTATTTGTTGAATCTAATAAAATGCCATTGTCCGCCATCACAATTTAGGATATCTAACAGACCACAGTGGTTAGCAAAGGGATCTAAAAAGAGAGATTAAGAGGAAAGGAAGGCTTTGGAAGAAATTTTGCCGATCCAATGAAAATTTAGCCTTGCAAGCATACAAAACTCAAAGGTACAAGGTCAAAAGCTTGATCTTTCAAAGCCGACGTAATTACGAGAGGGATTTGCTCCAGAGAGCAGTTCACAATCCCAAATTACTCTACAGCTATGTAAGAAAAAGCAGACGTAACATGAACCCGATTCCTGTTATGAGAAACGATGATGGTTTCGAGATATCAGAAAAAAAACAAAGCTGAACACTTTTCCCAGTTCTTTCAGTCGGTTTTCACTAGAGAAGCTGTTTTTATTCCATCAAGTTACGAGACTACAGGACTGCCACTTATTCAGGATATGCTCTTTCAAGAAGCGGCGGTCTTTGAAGAACTAAATGTCTGAAGGCATGCAAATCCCCTGGCCCCGACGAGATTCCAGCAAAGCTTCTCCTCGAACTTGCTCGAGAGCTGGCGAAACCGCTATCGTTGCTGTGCCAGAAATCGTTCGATACGGGAATTTTTCCTACCGACTGGAAAACAGCCCACATCGCACCGCTTCACAAAAGTGGTAGTCGTGCATTTGCTACGAATTACAGGCCTGTCAGCCTGACCTCAATCTGTTGCAAGGTTATGGAGAAGGTTGTCAAAAAGGAATTGATGATTTATTTAGAAACCCGTAACCTCTTATCGACTGCAAAATACGGCTTTCGTTGCGGAAGATCGTGTGTTACGAACTTACTTTATACGATGCAAAGCTGGAAAAAAGCACTCGATGCAAAAGACACTGTGCATGTGGCCTACATTGATTTCCAGAAGGCCTTCGATAGTGTTCCACACCAGCGTCTCCTTCACAAGTTGAGAATGTTCGGTATTGGCGGCAAACTTCTAACGTGGATCAAGAATTTTCTCGTCGGTCGTTCCCAAGTGGTCTGCGTAGGCGGATCGCGATCAAAGCGCACAGTCATCAAGAGTGGAGTCCCACAAGGTTCAGTGCTCGGACCGATCCTATTTCTCTTGTTCAATTATGATTGTGTACAGGAATTGGACTGTTTGCTATGTTTGCGGACGATATAAAAATCTGGAAAGTTATCCACAATGCTGCTGATGCAGACAATTTCCAAGAAAATCTTTGTCGATTGGACGAGTGGTCCCGCAAATGGCTCTTGTCCTTCAACTCAAACAAATGCACCCTGCTACGTCTGGGAAATTGAAATCAGGTCACTGATATGCGACCCTACTATTTGAGCGGTTTGCCACTCCGAGAAGCACACACACAGAAGGATCTTAGAGTTTGGATGAAAGACAACCTGAAGCCTTCTACGCAATGTTCCAAGGCAGCTAAATCCGCCAATTCAATACTGTACGCTATCAAGCGGGCATTTAAAGTTTTCGATGAAGACTGGTTTTCTAAAGTCTTTGGTACATTTGTAAGGCCACATCTTGAATATGCGATCCAAGCCTGGCGACCGTGGACCCAACAGGACTACAACATGCTCGAAAGGGTGCAGCGGCGAGCCACAAAATTAGTAAGAGGTCAAGCTGAACTTTCATATGAGATTCGTCTTAATAACCTAAAGCTCTATCCTCTGAGTTATAGGCAGTTGCGCGGAGACTTGATACAAAACCTTCCGTATCGTGCGTGGCATGGATTGCGCCCTCCTATGTGATGACTTTTTTCGAACTTGCCACTACGAAAAATCTCCGAGGTCATCCATTCAAAACTAAGTGTGCCCAGAGTAAGATTGGATGTAAGGAAGTATTTTTTCACCAACCGTGTCGTGGAACCTTGGAATAACCTACCTGAGGCGATTTTTTTATGTCCCAGTCTGTGTATACATTCAAAACATCGGCTTGACATACATATGTTACAGTACCACGAAGACTATGTGACTACTTAACCTTAACAATATCAGTGTACCACGTAAACCTGCCTGCATTCACTTGACTGTTACTTCTTTAATTTGCTTCTTATTCTTGCTACTTTTATGTAACAAATAGGGATTTCAAAGGCGTTAGCCTATTTTCCTCAAATACACTGAACTGAACTGAACTGAACTAAAGATCCTATTAAAAACGGTAACAACACAATTTTAGTTAAAATACATGTTACTGCAAATTATTGGGTAACATACATATGCACGCAGAAAGAAAATGGTTTTGTAACAGTAGAATATAGACACAGTCAGTCTGACGGACCGTTGATTACGTATTTCCGATAATAGATATCACCGTTATCTCTATGTATGTGCAAAACTTTGGTATGATGTAGCAGGGTCTTCCTGTATGAAAGAAGAGTATTTTTCAAGCGAATGTAAATTCAGTTTTTGTTTGAATGTTTCTGTCTTGTACGCCCGTAGGACGTCCTCTGGGAGTCCATTCCAGATACCTACAACTAACTGCGAAAACGAGTGGTGATGAACATCGAGGTGGGATAAGGCTCACCAAAGGCTCAACGAAGGCTCGCCAAATGCTCACCGAAGATATTCCAGGTTAGATAAATTTGTTGCGATTAAGAAGTGAATATTTTACTCACTACTCACAACATATCTCACAACAAATGTATTATACCTGGAATATATTTGGTGAGCCTTATCCCACCTGTATTGTCATAACAACATTCAAGGGAAGCGTAGAGATATCCGATTAATATATGTTTGGGGCTGTGAGATTGTATCGTGACAAAACAAGCTACTCCAGTGAAAGAACCATTTGGAACATCAAGAGCATTTTTTAAAGTGTAGTTTTGGTGTAGATCAAACATCTTCCACCTCGTTTATTTAGGTGTTGCTGTAAATAGAAGGTGTAGTTTACGATAAACAGTGATTCATTAGATATAAATTCATTTACCCATGTTTCAGTGATGCAAATTTTATCAAGGTTATAAATTTTTATAAAGGTTTTGAGATGAGACATTTTTTGAACCATCGATCTTGCATTGATTAGAGCGATGCTTGGGACATTGGATATGGAGATGGTGGGCCCTGGTAAAAAAAACAATTCCCTAAGGTTTTTCATTTTTTTTGGGCAAGGAGGGGGACATGGATTGATTGCTGGGAAGAATGTTGATGGGTACGGTGGGTTTTAGGTGAAGGGGTAAGGTCTTAGTTGTGGAGATGGATTTATTGGGGGCTTATTGTGTATAAGGGTGATTTCCGTTTGGAACAGTCATGAGCCTAGGTAATTGGTTAGACGGTTGTCAGATTCCATGTTAGTTGGAAAACTATGATGCTTCAGGTTATTGCGATATCATGGAGGTTGTGTAGACCTGATGGTACTGTACTGACTTGTATTTTTTGGTATGTTTTGTAAGTGAGGATTTGTGGTTTACCTAATTCGTTGGTCTTTATAAAAATGACAGTTTGGGTGCGACGGCTTACGTTATTATGCTTTTGGGAAAGGAAAACTACATTCGCGTCCTTTTGAGTTTGTACGAATTGACACGAATGTGTTGGAGTTTTGATAGTTTGGGTGGTAAGTTTTTTGTGTTAGTAGAGGAGAGGGGATCATGGTTTAGCACCAGCAAGGCACTGTCTAAGCAAACATTTGTAACGAAATAAAGTCATGACAGTGTGTGCAGACAAAATGTACAAATACACAAATTGACCTGCTATGTCAACAGTTAGCGATGTTTTATAATTAATGGTGATCTAGAAAAAGTAGGCAATGAAAAAAACTCCTACCATAAAAATGGAGGCAGAGTTCAATAGGCCTTCATTTTTGAATAGAAGGTACGAGAAAAAAACTGCTTAGGAAAATTTGGTCAGGTGGGAGAGTAGGGTAATACTGCAGTAGCATTTCAGGATGAGAAAATGAAACGTCGAGATGATTCGTTCTTAATCACTTAGGCGTATGAAACAAAATCTCACGAAAATGCGTCAATGAACTTAAGTCCTCAGCATCTTAGGATCCAGAATTGAATTCTGATGATGTTAAGTATCCAAAGAAACGGTAGCATTTTAGACTGTGGACCACCGAATATGTACTTCCGAATGGCGTCATCGTTTGGATGACTGGTGATATAAGGAGACATCATAGTTCATAAGCGACTCGAGGTAGCGAAAATATAGTTTCAAGAGGGTCACTTACATTCCCGATGGTCCTTTCTCCGAGTCATGGGGAAAGCTACTGGGCAAAGATGAGAAAAATAAAAGTTTAATAGAATCAGTGTTAAGATAAATATGCAGTCTTCGCTTGAATGCAGATAGACTTGTTAACGACCTTATTTTAATTGGCAAGTTATTCCAAAGAAAACTATACCAAGAAGCAAAGATGAGAGAGCGTTTGCACGTGGAGGATGCAGGAGGAGGTATAATTAAGGCAAAATTTCTTAGGTTATAAGGAAGACTAACGGGGGTAATGACAGAAATCTTGGGGAGAGTTGAACTATTATTTAGTCGGAAAAGGAGACAAAAGCCTGCTTCAAGTCTCCTGACCCAAAGAAATTTTAGCTTCATTAACTGGCATCTTGTTGAGTAGGAAGTAGTTGAAAGAGTCGGAAATAGGAGTTTTTTTGTGAAATGTCTTTGGACATTTTCAATTTTTGAACGGATAGATTCGTTCACTAAACCGAAGAAAGTACAGCAAAATTCACGAATGGGAAGTACAAACATACGATAAAGTCTTAATTTAATTTCAGGAAGGTAGAAATTTTAAGAAATAAAGCCGCACATCGGAGCGGCTTTGGCCGTAATTCTATCCGCATGAGGCGAAATATCTAATTTATTGGTGTAGCCCTTGATGGAGGAACATTCATTCATAGGCCAACCTTCAAAGATAAGAGGTTGCGGCAGCCTTACAGGCCCAAAACTCATGTAGCGACACTTAGTAGGTGAGAACTCCATTAGCCATGTGGAGCTCCACGCCGAAAGAGCGTCTAAGTCTGAATGAATTTGTTCTAGGCACCTTTCGGTCGTAGAGTTAGAGAAGGAATACACGCATTTGAGGTCATCAGCATAATTAAAAGATTGAGAATGTTTAACTATCGATGAAATATCATTTATACACCGTAAGAACAACGAAGGACCAAATACGGTACCTTAAGGGCACCACTAACAATAGGGGTAGCACTTGAGTATGAGGAACCTACTAAAACGTTTGTTTTTGATCATTGAGGTATGAACGTATAAAGTCAGTAAGGGGACTACGAAATCCTATAGCTTCTAGTTCAGCTAGAAGTCGTTTATGAGGCACTTTATCGAATGCCTTACTTAGATCAAAATAGATAACTACCACAGAGAAATGATCATTGCGAAGAGAGGTTAGTAGATTTAGAAAAGACATGTGGCAGGTTTCACAAGAGCGGTCCGGTAAGAAGCCGTGTTGAGAAAAGTTGATAATTTGATTGCTTATGCAAAAATCCGTGATTTGTTTTGCAATTAGTTTATCAAAGAGTTTAGCAAGAAAGGGCGCTTTATGAACACCGCGATAGTTATGAATGTCCAAGCGGGAAACAGATTTAAAACTGGTATTATGATAGAATTTTTCCAATTCTCGGAGAAGAAACCATTTTCGAGAAAAACTGACAATAACTTGCTAAGTAAAGGTGGAAAATTTCTTAACTGTTTAATAAGTGAGTTTGGAATGTTATCAGTTCCAACCGAATGTGAATTTGTTAGGTAGGCTATTTCTTTTTGAATACGTGAAGGTGAGAAATTAATGGTTGTTAGAAGCGAATTTAAAAGCAGAGGAATTGTGGGAGTGGGGCTAGTTTCAGTGGTAAAGTGGTTGGCAAAAAACGAATCGTACAACTCTGATTTGCCCAAATCGTCTGTAAAAAATATTTTGTTACAGTCGAGTAATAATAATAATAATAATAATAATAATAATAGTTGTATTTAATACCGGTTTACAGGCATTGTCAGGTGAAATATTCAGTGGGTAGAGGCTGGCAGTGAAAAACTCCTGAATATATATCATTATATGTGTTTTCCTATTTTCATGTTATTCAGGAGAAAAAAACTGCCGCCTGTAAGGATGATAGCAATTCAGATCAGGAAGGGCTAACACAATTGCAGTCTGTATGCAGTCTCTCTGTCTTTGCTAGGAACCGGGATTCTGCCTCAGGCAAGAAAGCATCCGTGTACGGTCGCTCACTGTCTGCCGAAGAAGTCAACGGGTGCAGGCTGCAGAGACGGTGTCGTATCCCTCAAGGTAACACCTGGGATCGAGTTCAGATGCCGCGCACTCCGTCGAACAGGAAAAACAGATTCTACCGTGTCGGCGCCCAGAATTCTTGGAAACTGTTCCGAATGCAAAAAACTAGTAATGGTAATCTTAAACAAAGAATAACTCCGTTGGACTTTTATATTATGGGGAAGTTTATTCCACATGGCCATGGCGTTTATCGAAAAGAACCGTCGATACTTAACTGTGCGAGCTAATGGAAGAAATAAAAAGACATTGCGATGACTGCTGCGCCGAGGATGGTCAAGCTGCCTCACAGTGATAAGGGGATTAAATGTACGATTATTCAAAAGCTTAAAAAGCAAAAATAGTCCCTTCTGCACTCGGCGAAACCATAAGGGATCAATGTTAACAAGGCCACAGCGTTCTTGATACGACAGATTACGGTGCTCCAACGATAAAATTCTTTTCGTGAAGAAGTGTTGGACCGATTCTATTTTCTTCCGTTCGCTAGCGCGCAGAAGGCTAAATAGAAACGAGCAGTATTCCAGGCCAGGTCTAACGTACATTTTATAAAGGCGAAGTCTAATATCAATAGTTTTAAAAATTTCGGAGGATAAACCCGGCAGTTCTGCGTGCTTTGGAGACAATCAGGGCGCAATGCTCTGAAAAGATTGAGACCGTTGGAATATGATATGCCCAGGTCCTTAACAACGCCAGGTACATTTATATCGTGGCCATCTATGCTAAGATGAGGCTGATGGTTGTCACCGACAACCATAACGGAACATTTGTGCCAAGAAAGGGAAAGGCGCCATGTGCAGCACCACTGGGCAAACGCCTCGAGATCATTTTTTAATAGATCAATCGCGGTGTCGCGATCTGCCGGCTTGTATCGATAGGCAACTTTTAAATCGTCGGCATACATAAAGGGCCTACCATTTCGAAATAAAACTGGCACATCATTGACAAAAGACAAAATAAAAGCGGGCCTAGCACACTACCCTGAATAACTCCACTCCGCACACGTGCCGAGTTTGAGATAGCATTGGAGATCTTAACATGTTGTGTACGAGAGCTCAGGTAAGAAGATATCAAGCTCAGAAGTTTACCACATATACCGAAAGAGGAGAGTTTCAGGAGAAGAAGGGCATGGTCAACACGATCGAAGGCCTTGGTGAAATCGAAATAGACTATGTAAAGTGCAAAGCCATTATCCCTAGATTGTAGAACATGATCAAAAAAAGAGAGCTGACATGTGTCGCAAGACCTAGTTTTGAGGAACTCATGCTGGGCTGCACTCAATAGGTTATTCTCAGTTAAATGATACATCATCTTATCTTTGATCAAGGTCTCCAGGATTTTCGAAGCTGCGGACAGTGTGTTGATTGGCCTAAAATCGTCAAATGACGTAGATTGGCCGCGTTTGGGGATAGGTAGAATATGCGATTCCTTCCATACACTGGGAAAGGTTTCACTTTCAAGAGCTAGATTAAATATCTTACATAGAAGTGACGGGAAAATATCATTAGCATCCGCCTTTATAATACTGATCGGTACGCCATCTGGTCCAGGACTATAAGATTGACGAAAACGTCGAATGGCTACGGTTACGTCCCAGAGGGTAAAAAGTTATGGTTTCGAGGACGGCACCGGTCCAAACCTGGATGGGCGGACGGGGAGCGGTCGAATTTTCAATAAATGTTCTGGACAAGAAAACGTTAAAACTATCAGCCGTCAATTTGTCATCAACTACAGGATTGCCAATGGAATCCAGTAGTACGGGGTGCCACGTTTACTATGGGTTCTAATTGCGCGTGAAAAAGTTTCGCTACATTTAACGAACGGTTTTCGACATATTTGACCTCTTCAGCTAGCCGTTTTTCTTCGGTTAGCCTCTTGGCCTGCTCAAAAATACGGTGAATCAAGGGCAGAACGGAAATGTCGTTTTGCAAATGGAATCGACGAGAGAGTTTACGCAACCTACGGCGAAAAGATAAAGGAGATAAACCTCATCCGCGACATTAATTAATTTCTTACGGGGAACAAAACGAGAAATAAGTGGATCTAAAACTTGGTAAAGCATACCGGTACAGGTGTTCACATCCTGACACATAAAGAAATTAGTCCAGTCGTGGGAGTTAAGATGTATCAATAATTCTGTCGAAAGCGCTAATCGAAAATCAAAGAAAAAAAGCTATATTTCTTTGAAGGCGTTTCATCGGTTTCGAGTTGTAGTGTAGAAACAACGATATCATGGTCTGAGCTCCCAAGTGGGCCTAATGATGACACTGTCAAAGGCAGGCACCTCTGCAGAAGATTAGATCAAGTATGCTTGATCCTCGGGTAGGGAAGTCAACAACCTGGGTCCACATGCCAATATCTACGGCCTCGAGAAAGTCCCTCGAACTTTCTGGGGCCGGAGGGGACCGGAAACCAGCGAATGTCAGGAAGGTTGAAATCACCTGCAATTAAGCAAAAACTTAAAATTTAAGTCAACTGCGGCATGGAGTTACAATCAGACGCTCAGCCGATGACCGAACATGGAAGATTTAAGCAACAGATTTGGATTTTAGTTGCTCGTTTCATGGTGTAATTATAGTCATTTTACTATTATTTAGCAGGTTATCTTGACTGGGTCCAGCATCTCTGTTTTCATTCTATTCTAAGTTGCTGTTAGTATATTGGAGTTTCAGTTTTGGCTGTTGATGACCTCCCCTTCAAACTGATTTTGCAGTTGTGAGCAGTTTGCCGTGCGTTTCCGAGGGAGAATGATACGTTGCATGCTCGACTAAAGGAATGCTGTGTTGAGTATTCTCGTCTGTTCTATTGTTTTATTCCGAATTTGTCTCCGCTGCATTGTTGATAAGTTGTTAAGTTGATCTAGGAAGGATTTGAGGTTTTGAAACGTTTTTTAATGCAGGATTATTTAATCAGTATTATAATTCAGTATTTATAAGGGAGATAGGCAGAGCCTTTTTAAAACCCTATTTACAGATAGACACTAGCAAAAAAAGCAAATGTTACATGGCGATAGTCGTTTTAGTATATCGATAATTGCTGTCGACCAAATATATGTTCATCAAGTAAAAATGCATCAAGTCTTCTTTTAAACATTTCTACGCTTTCAGCCTGAACAACTGAGGCTGGCAGTTTGTTCAATTCGTCAATCACCCGTTGGGAAAAGAAGTTGACCCGCACTTCAAGTTTGGCGTGATTTCTTTTCAGTTTGTATTGGTGACCTCGGAGACTTGTCATGTTTGCCAATTCAAAAAGTTGGCCATCTGAAGAGCACAATCAACTCCTGTGACAAGTTTGAAGACTAAGATCATATCCCTCTGTATTGCCTATAAGAGAGAGGAAAAACTTTTAAGTCTTGCTAGGCGGCCCTCATAGGGTAGGCATTCCAATCCTTTTGACTAGTTTCGTTGCCCTCCGTTGAACTTTCTCCAGCAGAGCGTAGTCATGTTTTGTCCAAGGGCGCCAAGCCAGAACGCAATATTCCAACACCGGCCGGATAAATGTTCCAAACACGCGCCCACAAAGCTCTCCGTCAAAATTAACGAAGGACCTCCTGATTGCGCCGAAAATACACATAGCTTTCTTTGCGATATTCGCACAGTGCGACGATGGTTTGAGAGTTGGTGTTATCCATATACTCAAGTCCATAAGAATATTTACCTCCTGGAGTTGGTGACCACTGATGAAGTACTGGTATTCAAACCTAATCATCCTTCTGGAAATAGACCGCAGTCGGATTATTTGGCATTTGTTAAGATTAAGGTTCAGCAGCCACTCATCACACCATGTTTGCAAGCGATCTAAGATTTGTTGTAATTTCCGCGCATCCTCCGGTTTTTCAATCGAGTTCCATTACTTCAAATCGTCAGCGAACATTACCTTCTCGCATGTCAGACAATCCAGGCAGTCGTTTACGTATATCAGAAACAAAATGGGACCCAGAACGCTGCCCTGCGGAACTCCACTGTGAACGGTTTCCCAGTGAGACTTGGCGTCTCCGATATAAACACGCTGGCGCCTGTCTGTTAGAAAGTCAGCCAACCATTTGAGTAGGTTGCCAGTCACACCCATTTGACGGAGGTTAAAGATCAGACGTTTGTGTGGAACCCTGTCAAAGGCTTTGCTAAAGTCAATGTAGACCGCATCGACTGACAAACCCATTTCTAATGATTTTGTTCAACTTTCCATGGATGTGAGCAGGTTAGTGAGGCAGGATCGACCACTTCGAAATCCATGTTTATATGAACTTAGCAAGTTATTCTCTTCAAGATGCCTCATCAGTTCCGTTTTGATTATCTTCTCCATCATTTTGCAACAGATACTTGTGAGGCTGACTGGTCGGAAACTGTTTGGTGATGTCCTCTCTCCTCCTTTATAGATAGGGGTTATGTTGGCTATCTTCCAAATGGTAGGTAGAGCCCCCGCCTCCATCGAACTTTCAAATATCTTGGAGAGCGGAGAGGCCAGCTTGTCTGTGAGTTCATTGAGAACTTTTGCGGATATACCATCTGGGCCAGGTGATTAAGTGGGCTGTAGCTGTTTCAGGGTTTTTCTAACTGTGTCCATTGGGAACGACACCGTGCTTATTTAGTTTGTAGATGTGACAGTACTGTAGTATTCGTCCTCGTCAAAAGGTGGTTCCTCAGTATACACGGACATAAAGAAATTGGATAAGAGGCTGGTCTTATCAGAGTTATCAGTTAACCTGTTTACCTGATTGTCTTTAAGACAAGGAATGCAGTCACGATTTCGTTTTGCCTTATTAACGTAAGCATAAAACCTTTTCGAATTTCTTCGTATGTCTTTGACTATTTCCGTATCATTTCAGATTCAGTTTGGGTAAATAATGTTGCTAATTCCTTTCACCACTTGTGAAAATACTTTACAGCCTCTGTGGAAGACGAACCCACGCCAGCAATGGGAAGGTTTTAGTTCAGCCAACGCTCTAGCTAACTGAGCTACGAGGCCTCACTTGTATCCATGAGAAACTTATGTTACTAATCCTGGTCTTTTGTGAATTTCTTAGTTAAGTATTTTTCTGAAAGCTATTTGGCTGTTTAGGCTACAGGTGAGTTTAGTTTGCTGGCTGGTTGGCATTGGGTTTTATAGCTTGTGGGAAATTACGGAAAAATTCTATTAAGTCTACGTTTTTGATCTATCGGCAACATCTGTGGAAACCAAATTTACGATGGACTCTATTGATGGAAAGCTTGTGAGGTTATTTTTGAATGAATTTGCCTCAAACAAAGAATCCAGTAGCGTAAATAAAGATTCGTGTTTCTATACAAACTGCTTAATACGTGCGATGGAAGAAAGGGCAATTTTATCGATAGTAACTTTTGTGTCAATGATTGTTTCTGCTTTAATCAAATATTTAGTTACAACGAAGTTAAGACCCTAATAAAACAAGATGTTTTTGATAAGCGTGGTCAAAAACTTCAAATTGTATTTAAATGTTGACTCATCTTAAAGTGGAAGGTTTCCCACAGGTCCGATTTCATTTATTTCGACGAGGCATAACTTCGGAAACCAATTAATGATCTAAATAAAAAACACAAGGATAGTAACCGCCACGTCGTAAAACGCCTTATTCCCGAAGTTGGCGTTATCAGAGCCCTTTCGGTCCGAATTCTATGTTGAAGAACTGAGTTGAAAAATGTCCTATCTTATTCAAAAATAGATGTGTGGTATTATATAACAGATATTGTTTGATTTTTATATTAAATTCTAGTAGGTTTCGACTATTTCTAATAGAACTTGGCAGGGCATTCCATATTGTCGCGTATCTTATGGAATAGAAGTTGGATCGTTTGGGCCTGTTTTAATTTAGAAATTTTTATAATATTTTAATAATTTCTAGTGTCTCGGGGGCCGTTTTGATTTGTCAGTATATTCATTCTGAGAATATCTTGGTCGTGTGTGATTTTGAATAGAAACGTGAGACCATCTTTGAGCCTCCTAATCCAGACGGGTTGAAGACCATATCTATTGTATAGTTCCATGTATGAGCATTAAAGGCCATCAAATTTGGATAAGGATCTGGTAAAGCATCTTTGAACGGCTTCTAGTTTCTTTTCGGCCATCTGATGGCATTATGCCATCTCATATAAACATCGCTATTCCCACACTCCCTTTATCCACTTTGATCTATTTTGATAAGCTGAACTCCACCCAGTCTGATTTCTGCATCTGCGATCTGTTTATTATTATTTTTATTATTATTATTTAACCATGTGCCAGCTAGAATTATGATGTCAGGTTGCAAATGGTCCACGGTCAGTTAGATTTCAACCATTTCATTAAATAAACTCTGCACCTTTGTGTACATCATTGCCATCGTATTTTGTTCTGTCGATATCTGGAGCTCGTTTGCTGTTTCTTGCGTCTGGCGATAATTGATGGATATTTTGCAAGATATATGCAGTCGTCTGACTGAGTTCAAATTTACAGATATTTGCTGTCGCTGATGACCGGTATGATTACCGTCAATTTCCCTGGACGATCTCATAAATACTACTACGCGCACCAACCCCACCTGGCCCCCTCTTGCCACTACTTCCGTTGCGGCATAATACGCATACATTGCACGCAATACCCGCTTATACATAGTGCCCCTTTCTATTTCGCAATATTTTCAGTTAATGGTTATTTTGCATGGACAACAGAATACAATATATATATGATATAAGGGCATATTTAACATTAAGTGAGCTACCAAAATTACCGTTTATATTTTACATTTCACTCGAGCATACGTAACTAAACATGAAATTTAAAAGGCAAACGGTAGCAAATTAACTTAATAAACATCTAAAGCCCTCTGGATTACCTACCTGAGTATCAGCAGCACTGAGAAAAATAAGTCAGTCATAAAAGTCACATGGCAGGCTGGCACAAGCTTAGTAGACAAATGGCGTCTTAATGTCTGACTTAAACAAATCATCCAAAATCAGTTAATCACAGCACCCAATAATTAGGCTTAAATAGTATTTAATCTTATAAATATTACCTATTCGAGTTTAAATTCAAACACTGACACCTTATCCAGTCTATACAAGAAGCCTGACCATGCGTTAAATATGGCCTGAAAGTCGAGGGAGGTTGACCCCTATTGGCCCCCTCTGAGCCCCCTCTACTTACGGGGCCATGTGCTGGTAGGACAAGCACCTAGTTTTTATGATTTTTTGTCAAAATTTTCCGTTTTATTTCCCCTCGCATTGAAGTCCTTTGAATTCTGTTATCAGTTTCCTCAATTTTCGTCCAATCGGTGGGAGAGTAGTCCTACTGAAAAAAACACTCCACGAGGGTTGTTAATTAGTCTGGATTTTGAGATGATATAAGTTTTTCTTTTAAGTGCCCAGGGGCACTATCGACAAAAGTTAGTAATGACATCAAATGATGAAGATGCAAACACTGCTGCTCTGTGTGAGTGGTCAGATATACAACAGAATTAAGAAACAATTTCATGGATAGTGATCAGAGTTTTTCACATCCACCGCTGATTTCTTCTTTTGTGCTATGCCTGTAACCCTCCAAAATATACATATATACATTTCTTCAAACAAAACTTAATACTTTTGGAGAAAAATTGTAAGCTCAGAACAAAGCTGTGAAAGGGATGTCCTGCAATATAGGGGAAGGGTTCAGGGAGTCCCCACTTTTCAAAAATAACGTACATTACTATATTTTTTATGCTGCCCGTACATAAA
>WEDG01006421.1:0-22846 GCA_017591395.1 Schistocephalus solidus
AGAAATCTTAGGAAAAATCGAAGAGTCACTTTCAAGAGATTGAGCTTTTTGGTTTTGTAAGGGAGCGTGGATTGTTAACGGGTTGAGCTGAGGGAATTAAATAGGGTTTGGTTTATTTTTATTCGTTCTGCGTTCTACAATCGAGACTGGATTGGGGTAGTGCTGATATTGGGCACTTTTTATTGACATGACATAGTAATTGCAGCCGCGTAATCTATCCGGCTGCCAGACGTAAGATAGAGTGTACAGATAGCGCATTTGTGCAAACTACAAATAGAAATTAGTATTTAGGAGCAGCAAACGAAGATCCAGTGTTTGCAGTTGCTATATCTAACACTCTATCCATTTACTCCCAAATTCTAGCCACATGCACCAAAGAAGACAGGCAAATCGATATGACCTAATCGCTTCTGGATCAAATTCTAGCCGTCTGAGATTGCGTTTGTACAAATATTTTGCCACTGGTCGGCGCACGCTGTCTGTAAAAAGACGATTGGGTGTGCTGATGTGAATGCGGAGACGTCACCGCAGGGTTAATCTGGCTTGGAATGCGCGTTAACGGGCTGGCAGGCATGGAGGTTTTAAAAGTATTTGCGTTATGTCTCAGCATAATTCCGGTGTGCTTAAACTGAAATTTAGTTGGAGAAGTTGGCGTAGGAGGTGGCTGACCGGTAAGGATGACCTTGAATATGAACTCTAATGAGGACCTTTCACAGGATCTACCTCACTGCACCTTTTAGTATCAGTACTATCCAGTGACATGACTACGTTAAAAACGATCAGCGAAAGGGTTAAATTGACGCAAGTCCCTTCAGCGCATCGCCTGCAATAAATTTTTGCTCTAACGAGATATGCACTGTTTCCCTTTATGTGGTTCAAGTCACACTTCGAAAAAGGTTTTGTAGATGTGGGCTGATGGGCTAAGCGCAAAGTATTACGTCCACCACCAAGTTGTAATGATTTTTGTCTGACTGTTCAACTCTCAACAGGTAACTGGAAAAAAGAACGAACAATTAGTCCTTTAAATCAAAAAAATAATTCATTACTTCCCAATGCCATCTGCAGAAGGAGGATTCTAAGACGAGAAACGTTACACAAAATCAAAAAGGAACTCAGTGAATATTATTCCGGTTTGAAAGTCGAAAAGGCTACGAAATAAATTTTTCCTGAGTCATTTTTCTGTGACTGTCAAAATACTTTTATGGTAGACGATATTTGGCCAATCAGAATGTGCTCAGGACACTAGGCCACCTAGGTTTCCATATATCCTTTTCTTAGTTTCCAACACTTTTATGTGCATTCCATGGTTACGTTTGTGTCCCTGGGTTTGATTTCTTTCATATCCCAGCGGTTTGCTGCAAAATGCTTTTCACGATGGATTTCACAGATTCCGGATGTTAAAGTTTCAAAATAAAGCTCCGTTTTCAACCGACGTTCGTGTTTCATTCAGAATACTATACTCGGTGGAAACAAAAATTTACGCTCCATATTAAAATTCGAAGCCAAATAATTCTTTTTTCTAGATCCCTCGGGTATTTTAAAATACCTCAGGATCAGATAGATACCTTTCTGGTTCCGATTATCGAAAATTATTATTTTCTGAGTAGTCATTCCATACTTTTAACCCATTTTTTCAATAATTTTACTTGATAATTGAATATATAAAATTTTGGTTGCTTTCTAGCTAAGCATATTCAGTTTTAATGATAGTGACCAGAAAACCAATAAATTTAGTGATAGCCGATGCTTGTAGGGGTTAAGAAATAAGGATAACGTACCTTCTTTGCTCATGAGGATTGGTTCATCCAGTTGAATGTAAAAGAATTCGTTCTTCTCGTATTCATTGTCATCGACGATTGCGACGCGTATAGTTGCTCTGGCAGGAAATAAAGAAAATTAAAATATATAAACGAACTCTTCACGTGCCAAAACTAGAGGTTTCTATGCTGAACTTTCAGTTTCATGTCAGAAACCATCTAGGGAACAGAAAACATCAACAAGTGGTGCAAAATTCGTGAGGCAATGTAGATCGTTAGCGGTCACAAACTCCAAATTTGGAGGTATTTACAGAGGTGAGTGCATCGATGTAACCAGTCGGTTCATCAAACACGGTCAGCCAGCTTCTTCGAACAATGAAATATCTAGACTCAAGTATTCGAGTCCATTGGAGAAAGGCCTCTTACGTGCTACTCAAGGTAAATCCGTCCTCCTCATAAAATAGGTATATCGCAATCAACAGGTAACACTTCAAAGATTCACACAACGTTTGACGGCTTGCCAGTAACCCTTTTGATTGCAACCGGTATTAGTAATAAATAACCTGAGTTTGGTGAAACATAGTACTTTATATCCTGTCAACCCTTCTAAGGAATTTTCTAATAACGATCGCAATGTAAGCGTTTCAATCAATTTAGAGAATGTGAAATTCTTTGCCAAAATCTCGTTCCTTGCTTCGCCTTTAAAATTAGCCGATTATTCTCAAATGTGCTTCAGTTGCATGAAAACACAGCTATCGTTTTGGCAGCAAGGAATTTAAGTGAACGTGTGAGCTTATTTTTAGTTTATCTTATACCATCTTCCATTTTTAACGTCGTTTTTTTCGAAAATTTGTGCTTTTTGACTCAATTGTTCCATCTTTTTAAACGCATTATCGAGCATAGCGTCAAATGAAACAGTACGGTACAGTAGTCTAGTATCGATACGTTCGGTGAATGAACAAATCTGCAAAAAAGACAATGCATTTGTGATAGATGCCAGACACAAAAAATATGTGCTTCATGGACGTACTTTTAAGGCAAATGCTGGTAGCTTTCAATGGTACAAGTTGCACAAATTCCTATGGCGTTTATAGGCTAAACGTTTTGCACAGGCATCAGTGTATGATGAGCTCGTATGTAAATCACTTAACATGGGTTCATAGAAAGACTTTTTACCGACAACTATGAAGGAGCTGGAGTTGTCATTTCGGACTTATTTCACCTGGTTCCAACCCAATCAATGAAACAGTCTAGTGCCTGCCATCCAAAGTAAAGTTTTTAGCCAGCTAAGGCAATCTCGTTAGGCTATTAGCACTGTTAAAGCCCTGTATTTTTCTGGTAAGTGGATCGACATAAATCCCGGTCTATAATTAAGATCCAGTTTTCCTGCGGGCACTTTCACTTATCGTCCCATGTGCCTATGAAAGGCAAGAATTCATTTCAACAAATATGGCAAAAAATTCGGAAAATTTTGTGTTTATCAAGCAGATGGTCTGTTTGAGCATCTCCGTCAATACGTACGTCAGATAATTAACGTTCTAACTAAAGAATTTCTTATATGCTCAGTTGTTATATTTATAGATTATGCAGTCCCATGTAAAGATTTTTTATACTGTTATATTCTTCTGATCAGTTGTGAACAAAATAAGCACGGTGTAGATCGCAGGAAAGATAGGAAGGTGGACGATCACAGTGGACATCTTTTATGAGAATTTCAACTGAAAATAATAACAGTTCAAAAGGCTTGCATGATAGGGTAAGCAGATTGTATTCCTGGCACTTGTTGATTTCTGGTTGAATGAGCTGGAAGCTTCATAGGTAAATTAATGCCAATTAATCTGTCATGTTCGCCAAAGATTTGAAAAGCTACCAGCGTCTCAATATTTTCTACTTCGCAGAGTTTGCATACTTGCCTAAGACTTCATTTTGGCAATATTTCTATATTGAGTGCATGAATTTCAAGGAAGTATCTCAAGGTCGTGTACCTATATAAGAGGCGATAGAATAATTTTTCTAATGAAGCGTTAGAACGTATCTTTCAGTGGTCAGAGTCGAGCAGTTCAACATGGGTTAAAACACAAGATTTTTCAAAATAGGGAATATTTGAAAGGCTAAAATTTAACGAACAGTTTTGCGACAAGAAATTGGTAGCTGAAATTAACTAACTTTCGTTTCCAGCGGATTACTTCGATTCTGCATTCAAACTTGGACATATTTTGCCCTAAAAAGCAAGCGGCTATCATACTTGGCTTTACAAAGTAAATATGATTAAAGTTCGGTGACTTGTTCTATCATTTTGTGTATTATTTTATTTTATTTGCTTATCTTTATGCAAATTCTGTTGAAGTAAATATTCAAATATGGAATGCCTCAACTTTATGGCAGACGGTCAACATTGCAAAATCTCCCTATTAGATCATTTTAAAGCACCTTACAAGCCTATTTCTGATATTTGACTACCTGAAAAAAAATCTTACTCACAAATGACTATATTACTTACTCAGTTTGGTCATTTTCAAATTCAATGTAGCCACTTGTGTCAATGTAGTCTTTGCCATTGCCCTTTGCCGTGCCTTCTACCGTTTTATATGGCACGCGTACGATTCCTCGAGCACCTAGTAAGCATAGAAGGTAGCTTAACAAACCTATTATTCACTTCATGAATGAAACAAACCACAGCGGGCAGAACTGAAGGGTTCAGAGTCCCAAACACAGTATGAACGAGCAAGTCAAGAAATGTTACAAGGACTTACATATATTTTTTGGAATTTAAAAACTCTTTAAATAAAATACGATTCTATCTTACGGCAAATATGTTCGTATTGGTGGGTTTAAGTATTTCCATGAAATTGTATGCTTTTAGTTATCATGCAGAATTTGTTTGATTAACAAACGTTGTGTACTTAGGTAGTTGCGCTTGTTATGACCACCCAAATACTCAAAAACTGCAGCATCGTATAAAATAGCTGTACGTGGTTAACAGTACTTGCCCTCAAACCGCACGTTAGTACTATGACTGTTTCTTGATATGAGCCCACAGAGCCACAGACCAGTTGACCGTCAAACAAGAGTTTGTTTCCACGCTTTCAATAAATTTTAAACCCCATACAAGCTGCGGTCATAGAATATACGATCAACGCCGCTACTATTAGGGCAGAGAATCCGATAAAACTGGACCAACTTGATAAGAGATAATGCTACATGAGGTGATGTTTGGTCATAGGAAATGGGATACTCAAAGACATCTGAACAAGAACCTTTGCAAGCAACGTCCAACATTTGTGATATAGAAAGGGAGTGTTCAAACAGATGAAAGTTAAAATTGGTTGCAGTAAGCAAGATCACCATCAAAGCTAAGAGCGAAACCATCAGAGAATGAAACTTAAGAATGGGGCCATAGGCACCATGTCTATTCAGTTGCTAAATTATTACGTTCTCCTCAAAATGTTTCACAAATTTTTAAGCAAACAGGGACGGGTTTTATTCAGTTGTATTACCTTTTCAGGTGGATCGAAAACAAAAACAATTAACCTCTACATATAACATCTGCAGGGCCCATAGGTAAACTGTCTCATAATATTCTTCAAATACTGACCACGAAACCTAACGTATGGTACTAAGAGACGATTAATTCTGGCTATGGGTAAGTAGTTGATTATAATGAAGGGAATTTGCGCAGTATCCGACGCCTTTTGTTAATTTCCAAATGGTTTAAAACCAAATTTAATTAATTTGAATGCATATTTATTAAGGGCAGTGACTGAAAAATATTAAATGAACACCTGACAGGTAGCATGTACGAAATTTTTAACTACAAAAGAATCGTACGAGTACTTGATGTTTACTGGGATAAAAAACACGGAACTTTCTGGGAATCCTTTGCCAGCCTTCTGGGTTTGTGCCATTTAAAATATTGCTTGTGCTCACGGGTGCATGCGAACTATTATTTGCTTTCATCTGTTTAATTAAATGTATAATGGTAACAAAGTAGCCTAAGCACCAAGGATCTGGTTCATCGGGTGAGTAAACGTATACGTTCTCTTGCTTAGCCGCAGCCTCAACTGACTTTGACTGTTATATGCATATTTCTAATAACTACTTGAATGTTTGGCAGAGACAGGTGAGTGCAAGTCTAAAGTTAAACTCTAAGAAGCACTCCATGTTGTTTCTAAGCTATTCAGGTTACAGATTTGTATAACGATAGAAATTCAAGCAACTTCTGGATATTTGAATATATTAAAAGTGCTTGCGCTGTCTAATTCATGTTACTTTGGCAGGTGACACCTGGATGCTCGCTAAAATAATCTGTTAATAAATTAATGTAATGCTTTTAAGAAAGTAACAATTTCGCTGTTTAACTTACCAGAATTCCTAACCACTGGAATCTCTGCGAATCCACAAGACTCGCTAATTGTGACAGAGTCTGACTGAAATTGAAAAACCCCACAGTGATCATCATCTAGAACCAGCACGGTGGCAACACTAGGTTCTACAAGGCGAAGGTCCATAGGGCTGGTCGACCGAATAACTCTCAGATTATTCAGACGGACGCTGAAGTGTTCATCTTCTTCAAATACGTCGTCATCAATGATAGAAATCGATATTTGTTTATGAACTTCCGATGCATTAAATATCAAAGTTCCGCTGGAAGGAACGTAATCCTCATTAGCCGCTGCCGTGCCATCTTCGGTACAATAGTCTACAGAAATCGTGGCATTCATATCCCCACCTTTTCTAGAAACCGTTAAGTTGAAGCTGCCAACGTTTTCCATGACTGTATAATGACCTGGGCTGAAAAAAACTTGCTGCGTCTCCGGCCCATAAAGCTCCTTTACTTCAACCGTTTGAATTGACATCTTGCGTTCAATTTTTGCCTTTGTAATGACATTTCCACCACCAGTCAATGTCCGAGTTGCCTGCATTCGATAGAGAGCCCGTGACTTCGGTCCTTTATTCAGAACTTCAATTTGGGCAAGTTCTTCCAGCTCTTTTGGGTCAATAGTTGGGTGTTCCTTTCTGATGTTCTTTATTGCTTCTACATATTCCAAACGAGTGCGTTCGAATGCGTTTTTGGATCTTCAGAGTCTTCATCTGAGATCTTAACGGATGGAAGTTTTCCGTTTAACTCAACGTCTTCGTCAAGTGAAGATTTTAATCTTCTCCGAGCAATGTACCGTTTTTTTAGAAAATTTCTCTGGAATATTTTCCTGTCTGCAATATAAGCGGTTAAGACAGTAAGTGGGAAAAATGCGAACGTCAATAGCGCCTCCCAGATGACAACTTCATCAGGCGACGAAATAGCTATTATAAAATATAACCACAAGTAGGCGAAGACACTCCAGCTGGATGTGACAAAGAAAACGCTCAGGTGCTTGATCCTTCGGACAGAATCTTTGGGAATGACAATGATACAAACTCCAATGATAACAAACATATTGAATGCTGCGGATCCAACTATCGTCCCCGGTCCTAAATCTCCGGCTTCAAAATTTTTTCCACATATTTCAATAATGGAAAGAAGAATTTCAGGTGCCGATGATCCGAGTGCCATTAGTGTGAGATTAGACACAGTTTCGTTCCAAATTCGTACAGAAACCGTTTGTTTCTCTCCTGATTTCGTTTTTATCACGATTTCTTTTTCTTGGCTTGTGATTACCTCGATTGCTGCCATAAACCGGTCGGCGATTATTGAAACCCCAAGAAAACAATAAAGAAGCGCAAAGAAATACACTATGGATCTCGCTGCTTTGTCCCCAGCACTTGTGTTATTAACAGGCTTCCATACAGGGAGGAGTAATCCAGGTTTGCATTCGATCTGTTTCAGTGAAGGACACAGGCCATCCACAAGCTCCATAGCAGAAACACTGTAGCAAAGTAAAGGTATCACTAACGCATTCCATGAAGCTAACTGATTAAGGATCATTTCTTTCTGCTAGAGAAAATAATTTCCAGTAAATCTATTATAATAAGATTCAGTCTTCTTTTAAGGTTCTCTTCAAAAGCCAACACAACCAAAAGCCACACAATAGACACTGTCCAGTCTATGACATACCGCGTAAAATACGTAAGTGCGATTTACGTGAGTATAAGCATGGTTGGCTACGTTCAAGGTCACCAGCTGATTACAAGTTCACTGGGTTTAGATTCACAATTTACAACAGTTACGGCTTCAAACGTGAGGATGTCTATTGCGAGTCAACCTTAAATCTAGCACAGTAGTACTGTAATTACTGACGCATGTTGCATTTATGAAAGAACAGCAACTAATAGATAATTAAAGTTAGGGGTTTTCCCGTTTTTAAATTTTGATCAGCTCAATTTGGAGGTTTCGATTATTGAACTAGGTTCTCTTTATTTCACTAGTTCCTTCATCATAATCTGCGTTATATTTGCAAAATTTAGGGTCTACGGTTTTTATAAAGGCATTCCAGACAGCCCTCACTTGTGCGTTGTATACAGTGATGCATTTTGAAATTGCTTTCGAATTTCAGCTCCTTTGCGTTTACGAAGATTTTGTCTCTACCCTAGTGTAGAGGACACGTTGGTTTGGAAGAACTCTTGAGTGGATTGTCCAGTCTCTTAATTTGGGAGTTGTTTAGTTGGAATTGATGATTCTGTGGCTATACAAATATTCCTTCACTGAGGATTATTACACGTCCCTACGAGAAGCACACGCTTCAACGTTCACCTGCTTCCAAAATTCAAGGCCGCAGTGTGATTCTTTCGTCTGTTCTCAATCGGGGATGAAGAAGTCACATCAAAGGCTGATTCTTTGCATACTTCTTAGAATGCTGACTGCTGAATATTATTGCACCCTAGACAATTTATTAAAGAAGGTTTATAAATTAAATGTGTTGGCATAGCATTCTTTGAAGTTTGGAAAAAACAGACGCTCCGGATTCAGCTGCGCGGGGAAACACAATAAATGCTGCGATCGGGAGTTGAACCCTCGCCGAAAAAAACATACGGTGACGCGCCTAAGCACTCGGCCACATTCAAACGGAAATCTGATGAACAAAATTGTATACAAACAGAAGAGGATGGCAAAGACCAGTATTCTGTTAATACTCCTCCTCCTCCTGTTAAGCGATCAAAAAGACTGATAACACTATAGAAAGTCACCTTCGAGGACGAAATTTGTATGAGTTGTTTAAGTCTCCTACGGAAATTCCTATTGAGGGAGAAAGAACTAAGTAACTTGAAACAATAAATGGCTGATTTAAGAGAGAAGATTCATTTTCATCTGGCAATAAAAACACCGGTAATAACGAGAATTCCAACAAAAGAAATTATCTATGTAAATATAACTTCTTCAAAAATACCTTATGCAGAGGTAAAAGACATTGCGCCTACAGAGCTCAGTAAATCGGTAGACATTTCCTTCCTTCGAAAGGGAGATCAAACCAGCTCCTGCACCTTGCTTCTGTCATCCAGCTCAGGCAGAAGCAGTCATGCTCTGGATGCACAAGCATATGCGGCATCGATGCTGGATAATACATAAAAGAGCGATGTTGAAAAGCTCGTCAAATTTGAAGGACTGAGTACGAAAAATTCGAAGTCGAAAACGGTCAAGATGATTGCACAAAAAGGAGTTACAACTCCAAACAACCCTACCAGCACATGGCCCCGCCAGTGGAGGGGGGCAGAGAGGGCCAGAAGGGGGCCAGAAGGGGCTAATCCATATCGACCTTTAGGCAATAATTAAAAATGATCAGGCTTCCCGTAAGGACTGGAAAAGGTGTCAGTGTATGAATTTAAACCAAAATAGATAATATTTATAAGATAAAATACTGTTTAAGCCTAATTATAGGGTACTGTGATGAACTGATTTTGGATGGTTTGTTTAAGTCAGACCAATAGACGCCATTTGTCTACCATGCGTTTGCCGGCCTGCCGTGTAACTTGTACGACTGACTTATCGTTTTCAAAGCTGCTTTTACTCACGTAGGTAATCGAGATGGCTGGAGATATTTTATAAGATAATTTTTTTACCTTTCCCTTGTAAATTTTATGTTAAGTTACGTAAGCTCTAGTTAACGGTAATTTTGGTAGCTCACTGAATGTTAAATATGCCCTCATACATTTTGTATATTGTGTTCTGTTGTCCATGGAAAGTAACCATGAAGCGAAAAGTATTACGGAATCAAGAGGAGCACCGTGCATAAGTGGGTATTGCGTGCGATGCAGGCGTATTATGCCGCAACCGAAGTAGCAGACTGTCCTTCGCCGTTGTCGTCATTGAATTTAAACCCCTCACCGGAGCCAAAAATGCCTGAAATTTTTCCCGAAGTTTCAAATGGTAGGTTTTCAGGCAATATTATTTTGAGTTGGAATGCAGAATCAATAAGGGAAACGGAACAGACAAGCGAATTACAAGGCAGATGTTTTGTAGCTGATTTGCAGGACGTCTGCCTGAAGACAAACATGCCACTAGCAACTGTTAAAGCTCTGTGGGACAGGCTCCGTCCTTACCATCCAGAGGTTCCAAAGGACCCAAGAACTTTATTGCGTACTCCACGCAATTGCATTAACAAGGTCCTGAAGAACGGCAGCGATGTCCACATGGGCCATTGACGTTCTTTACTGGATGAGCTAAACCACCGGCGTGCAACTGAAATTCCTGAAATGGGCATCCAATTGCACATCGATGGGATGAAGTTGTTTAAAGGATCAGGACAATGCCTATGGCCTATTCTTGTTTGGGTAAACTACCCGGTAGTTGGAAGGCCGTTTGTAGCAGGTGTGTTCTCTGGATTCGGCAAGCCGGAGCCACTAGATGATTTTCTGAGCGATTGCATTGTTGAATTGAAAGAAATTTTGGGAGTTGGCCTATTGGTTCAACAAACTGGGGAAGTAATTAAAGTTAAGTTATCCAATATGATATGCGACTCACCAGCTCGCTCATATGTCCGTCAGGTGAAAGCCCACAATGGACACTATGGATGCGACAGGTAAGTCGTTTGGTAGACGTAATGGAAAACACTAGGTGCTGTCATGTTGTAATTTCTATTGCTAACCGCATGACGTTCCCGTGTATAGCGGGCGTCTTCGCGATGACTGTTCGTTTCGATCACGGAAGCAGGTACTCCACCACAGAGGCATATCGCCTTTCGAAGTGTTACCTATCGACATGGTTAGTAGCTTCCCAATGGACTACATGCACCTAGTTTGCTTGGATGCAATGCGGAAGTTACTTCATCTGTGGAGATTTTGTGTAAGGAGGTTTTTTCCAGCACTCAATGACCTCATTTAAAATGCAGCCAGGGCTTGCTGATGGAATTTTAATGCAAGTGTAGAACATTAGATGTTTTTGAGTTTTGGAAGGCTGCAGAATTTCGTAATTTTTTGCTGTACATAGGCCCTGTTGTTTTGAAACCATATCTTGACAATGACCATTATATGCATTTTTTGCAGTTTTCTGTTGCAGTATATATTTTTTTCATCCTATTTTTCATAAGACCTGGTTTGATTTTGCACGCATTTTGTTAAATAACTTTGTTTCCGAATTCGCTATATTGTACAGTGATGCGGAGACTGTATATAATATTCATTGTTTAGTTCATTTACATGAAGATGCGAGTCGGTTTGGAGTGTTGGATAATTTTTCTGCCTTTCTTTTTGAATCCTTTTTACAAATCATTCGTCATTCGATTAAGGGGTCAACAAACGTAGCTGCACAGGCGTACAGGCGATTTTCAGAAAGACGTATGCCTGAGTTGCCATCATGCCCCATGCTGTTGGACGACGATGAGGGTGTATTGCGATATTTACAGCTACCTCGCTGCTCACCTGCCATATTCCACAACGGCTACGTACTGTCGACGGATGCGGCAGACAACGTGGTACTAATCGGTGGTAGACCATGCGTTCTGACATCTATTACCGCTAACGGAATACAGTACCATCCGTTTGTTGACTGGTGTGACTTTTTTACAACATCCATTCCTTCTTCCAGCCTTTTCATGTTTAAAGCCTCAACTTTGGCAACTAGTCCTTCGACTGCAACCCTTTCTGATATTTTATACAAATATGTTGCTTTTAACATTGATGATCACTTTATTTTTCATTCCTTTGTTGTACACGTTCCAAATCAAATGCGACTGTTTTCAAACGTCACTTGTATTTTTTAAAAAGTTTTCATATACACTTTTTGAATAAGATTTTTAATGCATTATGATTTGCTTTTTAACTCATGTATGATGTTTGTAGATGTACTTCGTCATGGAATTCATCAATGATAAAAAGCGTGGTCGCTGTGGCCAAAGCTTGGTTCGTCAATGAACACTGCGTTATGTGGCCTAAAAACTCAAAGCAGCGTGAATATTTGTTGCAGAATAACATGCAGCAACCTGCCAACACAAAAGTGTACGCAATTAGGGTCCTTAAAGAAAAACGTGACCATTGAAAAAGGCTTAAAAATTGGAGCTGAAGAGACTGATGATCTCTCTAGCCCGAGCCACCAGCAATACTATAGGCAGGGGCTACAGAAGGAAGAAAGTTTCAAATGCTATTCATCTGTCCATATAGATATCCACGACAACTCACTTCATCCTCTGAAGATGAGGACGATCTCATTCGCCGTTCAATGGCACTAGAACGGAGGCTAGATGGCTGGACGACGACACCACCTATATTGCAGTAAGAACCTTTGGAAATATTATTTTAGACCTAGGAATGATAAAAACCTACCGGGGCCATCCATGCCTTGGAGTATATCTACTCCCACACAACCTGCCCAGCCGTCCACTTATCAGTAAGCATTTGTGCACCTCAGACTGATACCTGACCAACCCGTAGATGTGTGTTCAACGCGAAAACCAGACGAAAAGAGTTTGATTCTCTACGGTAATAATTTTCGGAACAAACCAATCAACTAGGAAAAGAGCCATTATATTACTGGACACAGCGCAATATACGTTCCGCCTTTCTGAACAGAAATATCTCTGAAGGAAAGTCCGGGCGACGGCTGTGCTCCGCCATGGCTAGCCGTTCCCATTTGTCGTCTACCATGCACAGAGGACGCATACAATGAGTTCGTTGGAGGAAATCGAGAACACCTGACTATGCCAATGAGGCGTCGGACATAATTTTGCAAAAAGTCATCGGCGATTTGTAGATCAGAATGGCTCTGCTGCAGGTGAAGAAATAAAAAGGAATCTCGTCGCAATCCTATAACCATTTATTATTGGACCACCCTGCGCCATCAGTTCTGCTGGGGTGGATCCAGGAAAAGCGGTCATGGCTGCCCCTATATACATTGTTTACTGGTAGGTCATAACGTTTCTAAGGTCTGCAGAGGTCCTAAAGCGACATACACCACCTTCAATAACTGTTCTGTTGAAGATATTCGCGGAACGTCAATTGACAGGTTCCATGGGACTAGAGACAGGTATGGTGGGAGAGCAAAACGCCGGGAGGCAACTGAGTAGTGCAAACTACTCCATTGAATTAATCCAGCACTAATTTTTCAGCTTCCTGAATGCCCCACCACTAGTTCACATTGCACAACAAAGTCTGCGTCCGATGACATGGTAATTATCTCAACTCCATTCACACTTTACGCAGTTAAGGTTTATACGTTATTAATTAAGCTTGATATTTTTGTTAATCCTGACTTTATAATTTTATAACCTTTCTGACGGAACCTTTTGCTGATGGACGGCGAGTCCATTCATATTCTCAAGGCATATAGAATAGGAAGCTCTGTCTACACCTGATTCAAATCCTCGACCCAGACTCTTTAAAAATCATCTTGAAAACGAAGCGCAGGCACAGCACCTGCTACAGAAGAAATCAACCCTGCGGGTCCGATTTCTGTTTTTCAACCGGAATAGGGGTTGAAAGAGCTAATGAAAATGCGACAGCTAATAATAGAACTGAAACACGAAAGACCAATGGCGAGGCAAATCTCAAAAATAAGGATGGACAGATAGTTCAAGTGAAAGAGCATTTCTCTGGCTGAAGGCAGTCACTGACAGCCTAACTGTCCGTTTCGGAAACCAAAACGTGCCCGCTTAAAAACTAATCGTCCTCAAATGCCAGATCTTCTGCTTAATAAGATGCCTTTGCTCCAGACTCTCGTTTCTCATCCACCGCCCGGACATTGTAATAGTTACAGCAGACATGGGCAACACCCCTCGTGATCCGACTCGAAACTCTCTATTTCTAGGCTACGCTTACATTCGGAATGATCGATCACGATGGTGCCTGGATGAAAGCTGTATGTATCTTAGGCAACCACTTACATCTTTCCATTGGACTATCGCCAATTTACCATGCGGTAGAGGAGAGCTGTTGGCTCCGAGTAGTCTTAAAGATAACTACCTTTACTCGTTGGTAGTGTCTATCGCACCCAAAACGCAAAGCGAGGATTACGATCTTTCGTCTCTCGCTGGCATTTCACGCTGCAGCTGACTTAAATCTGAAGTACTGCTTGTTTGCAGGTGACTTCAATCTTCCTGAAGTTCATTGGTTTCCACCTTCCGGTCGTGCAAAGTTCGGAGCCTTACGTAAGGCCATAGATATTGGCATACGGGACCAGGTAGTTGATTTTACTACCGGAGAATCAAACATACTTGACCTTATTTGTAGAGGCTATCAGCCATTGCAAGTGTCACCTTTAGATCAACATGGCAATTCTGAACATTCCATAGTTCCGTCTATACTAGAACTCGATGCTAGCTGAAACGATTTCCATATAGCTTTTTCTCGTGATTTCCAGATCACCAATTATGTGGGAATTACTAACACATCTAAATTCCTACGATTGGACTAACTTCCTTCTATGTTTGGATGTGAGTGTTTGTAATGATACACTGTACCAAGTTCATGGTCCACTCATTTCGCGTTTTGTTCCCCGTAAGAAAATAATTAATGATAAGGATAAAGTCTACCTTCTTTATCTTTCGGCCGTAGAGTGCGAAGACTCTTGCGTAGCTTTCATCTACAAAACGATACTTCCGTCCTGCCCTTGATCCAACAAATCTTTGAAGAGGCTAAGAGGCCGTCTGTCGAAAAACAGTTAGCCAATGAAGTCAAATCTTCCCAAAACCCTTATTAAATGTTGCGAAACTCTTTTCGCGTATAGTAAAAACGCATAGTAAAATGCAGCACCCCAATCTTCGAGACGCCTTAGGAAACCCCATAGCTGCAGCTGTAAGTTGACGACTGATAGCTTCAACGTTTTCTTGTCAAGGACTTCTAGTGAACAATCTGTCGATCCCTTTCCAAACATCCCGGTTTTGGCCAGTTACGTCCTCGAAATCATAACTTTACCATCCGGGACGTGATTGAAGCCATTCAGCGTTTTCATCAATCTTACAGTCCTAAACCAGAGGGTGTCCCGATCAGCGTTCTAAAGGCGGATGCAAGTGATATATTTCGTCCCTTCTGTTAAAGGTATTTAAACTTGCTCTTAAAAGCGAAACCTTCCCTATTTGTGGAAGGAATCACACATTCTTCCTATACCCAAACACGGCCGAAATACGTCATTTGACGACTTAAGACTAATAAATACACTGCCAGCAGCCTCAAAGATCTTGGAGACCTTGATCAAATACAAGATGTTGCTTCACCTAACAGAGAATAACCTACGTAATGCGGCTCAGCATGGGTTACTCGAAAAAAGATCTTGCGACACCTGCCAACTTTGTTTCTTTGATCATGTGCTACAATCTAAAGACAACGGTTTTGCAATTTACACCATTTATTTCGATTTCACGAAGGCCTTTGATCGTGTTTACCATGATCTCCTCTTGCTGAAACTTACCTCCTTTGGCCTAGGTAACAAGCTTCTGAACTTAATAACCTCTTATTTGAATGCTTGCGCATAAAGAGTTAAAATTTCCGATGTTATCTCCAACTCCACGCACGTGAGGCGTTTAGTTATTCAGGGAAGCGTGCTCGGCCCGCTTATATTTTGCTTTTTTGTCAAAATGTTCCTCATTTTTTCAGTATGGTAGGCCCTTTATTTACACTGATGATTTAAAAGTTCACTATTGATACAAAGTGACCGATCCCAACATCATGCTTGAGCACTTAAAACTGATCTTCAGGCCTTCGCTCAGTAGTGTCGCACATGGTGCCTTTCGCTTTCCTGGCATAATTGCTCCGTTATGGTTATGGACGACAACTATCAGCGCCAGCTAAGCGTAGACGGTCACGACCTTAATTTGCCCGGAGTTAAAAAGGATCTGGGCATATCATATACTAGAAGTCTTAATCTGTCAGAGCACTGCACTCTGATTACCTCGGAAGCACGCCAAACTACTGGGTTTATTCTCAGAAATTTCAAGACCGTCAATATTAGAACCAGCCTTTGTGAAATCTATTTTAGATCTAATCTGGAATACTGCTCATTTCTTTTTATCCTTCTGCGCGCTAGTGAACGGAAGAAGATAGAATCAGTCCAGCCTTACTTTTCAAAAAGAGTTTTCTCTTCAGAACACAGAAACCTGTCCTAAAAAAACGCTGTGAGCTTACTAACCTTAACCCGTTGTGGCTTCGCACATTAAGAAAGGGACTATTTTTACTGTTTTAACTTTTTAAAAGTTGTATGTTCAACCCCTTTTCAACTCTGAGGCAGCTCGACCACTCTCGGTGCACCAGTCATCGAGACCTATTTTTATTTCTTCCTCTGGCATACACCGTTAGCTACCGTTAGTTTTTTTGGTAAACGCTATAGCAATCTGGAATAAGATGCCCAGAAGTATCAAAATTAAGCAAATATATCCTTTCTTTAAGATAGCTGTCACAAGTTTCCCACATTCAGGTAACCTTCCACGAATTTCGGGTGGTGACTTGATGGATGCTCTCTTCCATTCAAATGGCGTTGGTGGACACTGCATCCTGTGCCAGACTTCGTGCTGAGGGCAATGTTGCTGGCTCTTCAGTCCATTATCGGCATATTCCTCAGTCAACAGCAAACAACCATTTGCCGACATACCTGCTGGTGCAGAATACCATATCCAAAACACTGAAAGCAAAGTTATCATTTCTTTACGAGAGATGTCACTAGTTTTCTACATTCAGGACACCCTCCACGAATTTTGGGTGCTGACCGAAGCTTTCTTCCGTTCTGATGGCGCTCATGGACTCCGAATCATGTGCTGAGGGCAATATTGCTGTCTTTACAGTCCGAAATCGGCTTATTCCTCAGTCGACAGCGAGCAGCCGTTCACTGACATATCTGCTAGTGTAGAATACGAGACCTTTTGTTCTTCTTACTGTATATAAATGATATTTCATCGATAGTTAAACATTCTCAATCTTTTATTTATGCTGATGACCTCAAATGCGTGTATTCCTTCTCTAACTCTACGACCGAACGGTGCCTAGAACAAATTCATTCAGACTTAGACGCTCTTTTGGCCTGGAGCTCCACATGGCTAATGGAGTTCTCACCTACTAAGTGTCGCTACATTAATTTTGGGCCTGTAAGGCTGCCGCAACCTCTTATTTTTGAAGGTTGCCCTATGATTAGATGTTCCTCCATCAAGGACTTGGGCTTAAGCTACACCAATAAATTTGATCTTTCGCCTCATGCCGATAGAATTACGGCCAAAGCTGCTCAGATTTGCGGCTTTAATTCTTATAATTTCTACCTTCCTGAAATTAAATTAAGACTTTATCGTATGTTTGTACTTCCAATTCTTGAATTTTTCTGTCCTTTTCTTCGGTTTAATGAACGAATCTAGCCGTTCAAAAATTGAAAATGTCCAAAGACATTTCACAAAAAAACTCATATTTCCGACTCTTTTAACTACTTCCTACTCAACAAGATGCCAGCTAATGAAGCTAAAATTTATTTGGGTCAGGAGACTTGAAGCAGGCTTTTGGCTCCTTTTTCGACTAAATAATAACTCAACTCTCCCAAAGCTTTCTGTCATTACCACCGTTAGTCTTCCTTATAACCTAAGAAATTCTGCACTAATTATATCCTCCCCTGCATCCTCCACGTGTAAACGCTCTCTCTTCTTTGCTTCTAGGTATAGTTTTCTTTGGAATAACTTGCCAATTGAAATAAGATCGTTAACTAGTCTATCTGAATTCCAGCGAAGACTGCACATTTATCTTAACACTGATTCTATTAACCTTTTATTTTCCTCATCTTTTCCCAGAAGCTTTCTCCATGACTCGGAGAAAGGACCATCAGGAATTAAAGTGACCCTCTTGAAACTATATTTTCGCTACCTCGAGTTGCCTATGAACTATGATGTCTCCTTATATCACCAGTCATCCAAACGATGACGTCATTCGGACGTACACATTCGGTGGTCCACAGTCTAAAATGCTACCGTTTCTTTGGATACTAACCATCATCAGAATTCAATTCTGGATCCTAAGATGCTGAGGACTTAAGTTTCATTGACGCATTTTCGTGAGATTTTTTCATACGCCTAAGTGATCAAGAACGAATCACCTCGACGTTTCATTATCTCATTCTGAAATGCTACTGCAGTATTACCCTACTTTACCACGTGACCATTTTTTCCTAGCAGTTTTTTTTCTCCTACCTTCTATTAAAAAATGAAGGCTTATTAAACTCTGCCTCCATTTTAATGGTAGGAGTTTTTTTCAGTGCCTATTTTTTCTAGTTCACCATTAATTTTAAAACATTGCTAACTGTTGACATAGCAGGACAAGATATGTATTTGTACATTTGATCTGCACATATTTTCATAACTTTATTTCGTTACTAATGTTTTCTTAGACAGTGCCTTGCCGGTGCGAACCAAATATACATTCTTTATTCTTAACACTGAAAGAAGAAGAACAACACCGCGCAGCTTTGTCAACCCTTCCCCATTCTGAGCTTTATTCACTCAAAATGCTGCAGATTTTTCTCCTGAAAACACTTGAAAGAACAATGAGGATTTTTTTCACCGTCAGCTCGATCCTCCTTTGTTTACCTCTTTTGATCTTGCCTGTTAACATGCAAGAAATAAATATATAAATAAAAAATAAATAAATAAAAATAAATAAATAAATATAAAAAAATAAATAATAATAAATAATAAAATAAAATACATTTAACCTGCATTTAGTGCAAGGTCATGGGAAAAACTTGTAAAGAGACATATAATGAATTATCTGGAGCAGAAGAACATATTAATTGCTGCCCAGCATGGATTTCGCTCTGGTCCCTCATGTATTACGAGGGGGTCTTTACTCACAGGAAATATGGACAGAAGCCATAGACCAAGGCCATCCAGTTGATGTATTTTTCTTTGCCTTCAAGAAGGCGTTAACTAGTGTACGTCATCGGTAACTGTTGCATAAAATTTGGCAATGTGGTATCCAGACTAACGTCTTTAAATGGACCAAAAGTGTCCTGTCATGCAGATTGCAAAAGTACTTGTTGGCACCGCTGAAGCAGACTAGGTAACAGTAGGAAGTGGTGTTCCACAGGGTTCAGTCTTAGGTCCACTTCTGTTCCTCATTTATATAAACTACTGCACTGATAATCTTGACTGTGATGCCATCATATTTGCCGATTATATATAATCTGTAAACCATCAGCTCTGTTGACGATGCGCAGGAATTACAAGAAAACCTTTAAAAATTAGCTGTCTGGTCCAGCCAGTGGATTCTAACGTTTAACATACCCAAATGTGTAGTCTTAGGCTTGGAATATGGGAGAATACGTTTCTCCAAACCCCAGTACTACCTGAAAAGGATTTCCCTTAAGTAGTAGATAGGCAAAAGATATAGGTATCTGCATAGCTTCCAATCTTATGTCCTCCGAAAACTATAAACGAGCAGTCCAAACGGCGACGGGCATCGTGCACTGGATCGGACGCGCTTTTATAGTCTTTCCTCCCGAAATGTTTTCGCGGATCTTCAGTACTTTCGTTACACTTCGTTTGGAATACGGAATGCCAGTATGTATGCCTTGGATAAAGAAAGACAGACACCGACGCTGATACTTGTTTGTTGGAGAACATAAAGGAGATTAGTAGTCGACCTAATGTTGTTCTCATGGGTGACTTCAATGCACCCAGTATTCGATGGAGCGATCTGCAGGCGCGGAGCTCAAAGTTTTCCTTCGATCATCGTCTGCTAAACACAACACTTGAAGCTCTTTTCACCCAACATATATTTGTATCAACGTGAGTGCGTGGAGGACAACAGGCTAGTTGTTTAGATCTCGTCTTCACTAAAGATCCTGACAGTAAAGACGAGGTACACTGCCTACCTCCACTTGGTCGAAGTGACCATGCAGTACTTTCATGGGAGTATGGTTTATATTCTGTGCCATCTGCAATAAATGAAATCAGGTCCAATATATGTCGAGGAGACTTTTGCAAGATGAGAGCTGAGGCATCACAAATAGACTGGGATCTAATCTTCTCCGGGAATGTCACTGAGGACTGGTATTTATTTAAGGAGTGTGTGTGTTGAATCTAATAAAATGCCACTGGTCGCCATCAAAACTTGGGATATCTAACAGACCACAGTGGTTAACAAGGGATCTAAAAAGAGAGATTAACAGGAAAGGAAGTCTATAGAAGAAATTTTGCCAATCCAATGAAAATTTAGCCTTGCAAGCATATAAAACTCGAAGGAACAAGGTTAAAAGCCTGATCTTCAAAAGCCGACGGGATTACGAGAGGGATTTGCTCCAGAGAGCAGTTCACAATCCCAAATTGTTCTACAGCTATGTAAGAAAAAGCACACGTAACAGGAACCCGATTCTTGTTATGAGAAACGATGATGGTTTCGAGATATCAGAAAATAAAAACAAAGCTGAACACTTTTCCCAGTTCTTTCAGTCGGTTTTCACCCGAGAAGCTGTTTTTATTCCATCTAGTTACAAGACTATGGGAGCGCCAATTATTCAGGATATGCTCTTTCGAGAAGAGGCGGTCTTTGAAGAACTAAAAAGTCTGAAGGCATGCAAATCCCCTGGCCCCGACGAGATTCCAGCATAGCTACTCTTCGAACATGCTCGCGAGCTGGCGAAACCGCTATCCTTTCTGTGCCAGAAATCTTTCGATACGGGAATTCTTCCTACCGACTGGAAAAAAGCCCACATCCCACCGCTTCACAAAAGTTGTAGTCGTGCATTTGCTACAAACTATTAGCCTGTCAGCCTGACCTCAATCTGTTGCAAGTTTATGGAGAAGGTTGTCAAATAGGAATTGATGATTTATTTAAGAAACCCGTAACCTCTTATCAACTGCACAATACGGCTTTCGCAGGGGAAGATCGTGTGTTACGAACTTACTTTATACGATGCAAAGCTGGACAAAAGCAATTGAGGCAAAAGACACTGTGTATGTGGCCTAAATTGATTTCCAGAAGGCCTTCTATAGTGTTCCACACCAGCGTCTCCTTTACAAGGTGAGAATGTTTTGGTATTGGAGGAAAACTTCTTACGTGGATCAAGAATTTTCTTGTTAGTCGTTCCCAAGTGGTCTGTGAAGGCGTATTGCGATCAAATCGCACAGTCATCGAAAGTGGAGGCCCACATGGTTGAGTGCTCGGACCGATCCTATTTCTATTGTTCAATAATGATTCTGTACAGGAATTGGACTGTAACTTTGTTATGTTTGCGGATGATATAAAAGTCTGGAAAGTTATCCACAATGCTGCCGATGTAGACGATTTCCAAGAAAATCTTCGTCAATTGGACGAGTGGTCCAGCAAACGGCTCTTGTCCTTCAACTCAAACAAATGCACCCTGCTACGTCTGGGAAATCGAAATCAGGTCACTGATATGCGACCCTACTATTTGAATGGTTTGCCACTAGGAGAAGCACACACACACAGAAGGATCTTGGAGTTTGGATAAAAGACAACCTAAAGCCTTCTACGCAATGTTGCAATGCAGCAAAATCCGTTAATTCAATGCTGTACGCTATCAAGCAGGCATTTAAAGTTTTCGATGAAGACTGCTTTTCTAAAGTCTTTGGTACGTTTGTAAGGTCACATCTTGAATATGCGATCCAAGCCTGGCGACCGTGGACCCAACAGGGCTACAACATGCTCGAAAGGGTGCAGCGACGAGCAACAAAATTAGTAAGAGGTCAAGGTGAACTACCATATGAGATTCGTCTAAATAACCTAAAGCTCTTTCCTCTGAGTTATAGGCAGTTGCGCGGAGACTTGATACAAACCTTCCGTATCGAGCGTGGCATGGATTGCGCACTCCTATGTGATGATTTTTTCGAACTTGACACTACGAATAATCTCCGAGGTCATCCATTCAAACTAAGTGTGCCCCAAGTAAGATTGGATGTGAGGAAGTATTTTTTCACCAACCGTGTCGTGGAACCGTGGAATAACCTATCTGAGGCGATTTTAATGTCCCAGTCTGTAGATACATTCAAACATCGGCTTGACATACATATGCTGCAGCACCACGAAGACTATGTGACTACTTAACCTTAAAAATATCAATGTACCACGTAAATCTGCCTGCATTCACTTGACTGTAACTTATTTACACTGCTTCTTATTCTTGCTATTTTTATGTAACAAATAGGGATTTCAAAAGTGTAAGCCTATTTTCCTAAAATACACTGAACTGAACCGAACAGTGATCCAATCGTGCTGATACAATGACAGGCGACACCATTTGTGGATGGTCTGAGGAAATATACAGAAAGAATTATCAAGCTTAACATGTTTCCTTTATCTTATAGACAAATGAGATGTGACCTGCTATAGACATTCCGAATTATCAATGGAAATGCCTTTAAGCTTAAATTTTGAAGATTTTTTTGAGTTTAAAAACATTAATCACCTGCGCGGTCAAACATATAATGTCAAACGCGAATGTGTACGTCTGGATCAATGGACGTTTTCTTTCAGTCAGCGAGTGACTCGACAGTGGAACTCACTTAAGTCACTTTAAGTCACTTTATTGAGGGAAGTAGGCTTTCGCCCTTGAGCTCCCTATTCACATGCAAAATGTCAATTGTACAAACGTTTACAGGGATATATCTGACAAATGAAAATGTGAAGTCATCGATATATGTGGGCCAGGCGCAGATGTTCCGTCCCAGCCAATTCGAAGAAGTCAGCAAATTCTGGGGCACACTCGCGGCCTCTGACAATCCGGTAGGTTTGGATGAGATCACCGC